>JAJMIF010000091.1:0-82119 GCA_030583505.1 Sugiyamaella castrensis
ATTCAATGAATTTAATAGCAAGATTCTGGCAACTAATTCCCCACGATATCCTCCATCAATTGTGCGGGATTCCAGAAATTGAATAATGCTGACTACCTGTTGATTCAATATCGGGTCCTTAACAGAATGTTCTTCTATTCCCTGCATTTCATCATCATCCATACCATTTTGTACATCGTTCTTATTTTCCGTCAACAGCCTAAATGCATAATGAGCCCCATGCACGAGTACAGGCTCACTAGGATACCGTATATCGACAAAGTCCCGATCAGGCGTAACATCGTAGAGAACCGCCATATGTGAAGCTGTCAAAGTCTCGGCTAATACAGCTGACCCCTTTAAGCACGGGCAATACAACACCATCATGCAGGCCAGAATTCCGTAACAGGAAGAAGGAGCGTTTCTAATTTTATAAACCTCAATCCCATCAAAAAGTTTGCACACTGCTAATTCAACGGTACTTTGATAATCGTGTTTCCTAATAGAATACCAATAAGGCCGACCGAAAAGACAGTAATGCTCGGATGAGCGTATCTGATCTAAATCAAAGTGGAGTTCTCTACAATGTCTCCGAGCGAACAAGTCAAATGAAGGGATCATAAACAGGGGAGGAAAGAGCATTCTTTCACCATTAACTATTCTCAACGACGGATCGGCAGTTCTCTTAGGTAAGAAGTCAGCTATTTTAGCAGTGGTGCCAAGAATTAATACGAAGAATCTCCTACCAGCCTTAGAGAATAACCGAATTCCTGCTCTCACATCTGCAAACAGTGAGCGAGGTTGATCATCACAATCCAAGAACATTTGCGTCACTTCATCAAAAGATATGAGCAGATAGAAATTCTTGTTAAGAGGTCCCTTTACCACACCTTTTTTATGCAATCTGTTAAGTGTACTGATGAAATTTTTCCAACTTTCTTTGCAAATTCCTTTACAAGCCTAGACTTTCCCATCATACTGCTCTGTAAGAGGGTTGTGTAAGGTGCATAGTATCTCGTACTGTCGAATGCAGCTGAGCACAACACAATATCCTTGTACGCCCCCTCAGCATATGAGGGTTCTAGGAATTCCTCATCGATACCAAATTTTAGATCCTCTTGTGTCACGGCAGGAAGTTGAGGACCTTCATATAAACGTTTAGCCCATGTAATCCAATAGTTCATCACATCTTTATTAGTTTGCAACGTAATCAAAACTTCCATCCTAGATTGAAACGACGGTGGCTCCGCAGATTTACCCCCATAGTTATCACAATTACTTATGAAGTATTCAAAGCAACTTCGCCAGAAAAACATATGAATTGCATTATTTGCTGATAAACAAAAAACGGAATCACCAAGGATAACTCCTGTGTCTCTGATAGACTTGGCAACTGCGTGCACCATAGCATCACAAAGTGTTTTCGGTTTCAGGGGAATCATATTATATGGAAATTTGCTGGCGTTATCTCCGTCTATAATGCCAGCTGAGGAAATGTTATTTCCGTCATCAGGGGATGATAGTTGGGGAGCTGCAAGGCTCATGTCGCTTCCATATATTGGTGATGATTGGTTGTCTATGAGTTTAGGTGGTTCAAGTGGAATGACATCGAGTAAGCGTGGGCGAGCGGAACATTCTGGTTCATTTCATGAACTTTTAGCTTTAATTTTCGACGAAATAATAATAATAACAATAATGGAAAATTAAAAGTTATGGTAAAAATGCATGTCATGAATCTAAAGTCATCGTACCCTCACGGGTCTCACCACTCACCTGCCTCATCTGTATCTGCCTCATCGACCTGTCTCGTCGACCTGTCTCGTCCTGCTGTATAGGGACGCGGCCAGTTTAGCGACATTAAAGATCTGACACAACTGCCTCAAGTGAAAGAGAAATATCCTCAGGAACGAATCTGGCTACATCCCAATTCACTTCTATCAGAAATACAAATTATTCTTGTTGCCTCTCATTCATTGTTATTGAAATTTGCCATTACTCAAGTATTTGGTATTCCTTTTGTATTTCATAACTAAGATAGAGAACTAGAACTGTATTTCCGACCATGGTGCGGAGATAGTGGAACCTCCATTAGCCGTTAACAAGGAGTACTGAACATTAGCCGTTAACTCGGAGTACTGAACATTAATGCAGGATATGAATTGAGTTTTATTTCATCCAGATAATCAGTATCAAGCGAAGGTGGCGAGTAGGCCCATCCAACTTCTGAAAGGAGGAACTTTAATATCATAAAAGAGTTCCCATCTAATCTGAACTGACTGGACAGACTAAAAGCGAAGAAGGTCTATAATTCATGGAATCAGAGTAATAATATCTTCCTCATCTGAATATCCATAGGAGGCATGGCCACTCGTTTAAAAACTAAGAACTCCTCACTTGCTTGAGGGACCCAAATATTGCTGTATAGACCAATAATGATAACGATCTAAGGACTCACCGCCTACAACTTTAAAATCACCATCAAGTACGTATCTTTTAAAATCGCCGTCAACACGTATCTTGACTTTTGAAGCATGACCAAATACGATTATCCTGCCCTGATTCGAATATTTGAAGCTTCTTTCAAACACCAATCTATTCCTTCTAAAATATACTTCTCGTCAGGGAAATCTCAGCCTGTATCTACCCGCTGAAAAGTTTCAGGCCCTATTCAGGTAACCTAGCCTTTCCTGTTCTTTAATATATCTCTGTGAACTATCGTGGTTGTTTCAAACAGACATCGGTAATTGTAAATAAAACCATATCCTACTGATATATCCGTCATGAAATGGTACACCCATCTTACTACCGCAGAAGGGAAACCAAGGCTTTGAGCGGTGAACATTGTCAAAAGCACCCTTCATTATGGCAGAAGTTCAAAATTGTTTTTGCTTTTCTACTTCTTCTACGAGATGCATAACGACATCTGGCGGAGAATAACTCTGTCGTCCTGAGCTAGGTACATGAGCCTAGTGTTGATGATCTTTTCCAGGATTTTTCCTATTATATTTAATACGAGGTAGGTCTGTAGATCTTAACCAGTTCATAGCGTGACTTTCCAATTCCTATCTGGAGTTACCATTGGTGCACTTTGTTCCGATGGTACCGCCTTTGGGAAATCTTTTCTACTCTTGTTTTTGTGTATGACCCGTCTGCGAATGTTACGTATGAGTTCAAACGGTTTTGTGTACTTTGCTGCATTCCAAATTTCCACATCATTCAGTCCAAGCAGATATTCTTCCCAGCGTTTCTTCTTCTGTTTTTCAATGTTTTGATGGAATTCTTTCCAGCTAGCCACGTCTTCCTCTCTAGCCGTAGCCTTACATTGTAAAATTCCAGGAGACACCATCTTTTGGTTTTTGAAGTAATTTTCAATTTCTGAGCTGATTTTTGTAATCATGGATTCCACCGGAAACCCCAGAATTAGTATTCTCTAACGATATATAATCATTTATTAATTGTTTTGAGATTAATGACTATAGTTACAAATGAAAGATATCTAGATTTTGCTGTCAGAGTTAGTACGTGCGTTATGTTTACCGTGATAATGTTTACTGTGATAATGCCGTGTTGGCTATATAGCTATATAGACGTCTAGCTATTCTGATATCTATCTATTCTGATATCTATCTATCTCTATTATTATTTTCTCTATTATTATTTTCTCTATTATTATTTTCTCTATCGTTTCCTTCTTTTTCTATTTTACTAACCTTTGGTTTGTTTTATATTCTGTACATGTACGTACTACTGTAGCTCTAAATAATCAAGACCCTAACCTTGAAAACTTCCAACATTTGTTCTACAATAGGAAATTATCAATAACCGCATGTTATAGAATTTCACCCTTGCCCGATTTGATCTCTGAAATTTCGCTTCTCTTCATTGAACTCATACCATATTGGTTTAATTATTATCTATAGACTTTTTCACAATGCTGAGGTCATCTATCAATTCGAATTTAAGGAATTTAAGGAATTGTTTAACATTTGCTTCTAGTGGATTTGGATTATTAAGGTCATCATTCAATTTGACTTCGATTCGGACGCTTAAAACTCATAAAGGAGCTATCAAGAGATTCAAGAAACTTGGACCTGGTGCTTTCAAAAGGGTGAGTCAAATGATAGTGTTGCTGCAGTTTTACGTTACTAACATTTTGACAGTGGCAAGCAGGAAGACGTCATGGTAATGCTGGCTGGTCAAGAAGTAAAGTATTGGCACCACTTAATCATAGCGTTATGACGAAGAATACCGCTGGTTTCAAGAAATTAAGAAGCTTGTTACCTTATTAGAGATGGTAGTGAGAAATTTGTATTTTGTAAATAAAATAAGACATTTTAAATATTATAACTATTTTAACCTCGAGCGAAGCGATCAACGGGATCATTGCTATTATTAAATATTATTAAATATTATGGTTTATTTTGTATAATAAAATCAATCTTCACTAAACTAACTTCCTAGTACCATCCTTATAAGAATAAGTGGCCCATTTGCCAGTAGTAGCATCTCGGACCCTTTCAGAACTTGGAAAGTAATGATAGTTAGTCTTAATAGAACAAGCACATGGTAGATTGTCAAATGTCACTATTCGAAGTTTCACATAGGTATTGTCCGGGATTTTAGAAACAACCTCCCAAAATCTATCAAGAGTAGGTGTAGGTTCTCCATTAACATCAGTAATAAAATGAGTGGATGAAATACCATACTGATTAGCTGGTGAACCAGGAACACAATAAACAACATAAACATCCGATGGAGTATTTTTTAATTGTTGAACAACTGCATGATGAGGTTTATGAATAATAATACCACACCATGAAAATACCCGATCGGTTATAAGATCATTAGTTGCAACTGTAGGAACTTTTACTGTCATTTCTTTCCGATTACGAACAAGAGTAACTTCAACTTCATCTTGAACATCTTGTAATGCATCAAAATCAATAATTTGAGTGGCTAGTTGACCATTTACAGCAAGTATTATATCACCTTCACGAAGAGCCCCAGCTGCAGAGCTTGCAACTCGGATGATATTGAACAATTGATGTCGTTGTAAACTATGTGCTTCCACTTCATGAATCCATTCCTCCTTCACTCCGCGAATACGAGCATTAACCATTTGAATACCACTAACTTCAATATCAAGAAATCGAGGATTGGGAATCTTACCGTCTCTTAATTGTTTAATTGAATGTTGTAATAGTGTAACATCAAGAGCTAAGCGGTATTGACGATCACGACCATTACTAGTACTATCACCTAAAAATGACATCCATATAGCTCGAATAGTTCCTGATTCATCAGCAAGAACTCCAGATCCACAATCCCCACTTAATGGAGTCGCTACTGCAACAGAATCCAAATTAATAGCTCTATATCGTGGTGATACATCTGGACTCAAAGGAATAACAACAGTACTAATATCTGTTACTCGTGTTTTAGTTGAAACTACCCGTAAGTTATGATTATGACCTATAAATACAACAGGAGTACCTTGCTTAAGGGGCACTTCACTTATTGTTGGTGATACAATCGGTGCCACAACTAATTTTGGATCATATTGCACAATAGCATAATTGTGTAATGGATGCATAAATATTACTTTTCCAGGAACAATTACCGACTCAGCAACAGTAATATGAACATCACATAGATCATGAGGTACAGTAAATCTTGTGACTAAAACATATCCCTTTTCAGCATCAATAACCAAACCATATTCAGTCATGGTCGGATTATAATAACCTTCAATTCTAGATGCCATAGTAGTCGAAACCTTAACAAAACTTCGGATTAATTTTGAGCATTGTTCATTTTCTAATTGTATATCAACAAATGTGGCTGCTAGTGGTTTAATAGGTTCTTGTGGTAATGGTGGGCCAGTATCTTCGAAATCCCAAACACCAGTAATATCATTACGAACACCAATAGTCATTGCTTTATTCCAATGTCGATCAATATAGATAATTGAATACCTAATAGTATGTAAATCTGTAACATGTCGATACCTAGCTGATACTCGTTTACCATCAGGAATAGTTTTCATCACCTCAATAAAAGCATCAAGATCAGGAGTAGGTTGATCATCTAATTCATCAAGAATCCAACCAGTTGAGTCACCACCTTTTTCAGTTCTTAATGATCCACTAGCATCAGAAATATAGACACCACGAACAGGAATAGAATATAATCTAGCGATCTGATAAGATAAATTATGAAATACCGATCCATTTACTTCAACAAATCTATCTGGGGTAATACTATGTAAATCGCCAACTTTGATATTGGACGTAACATATTTACCTCCTCTTTGAATAGTAACAGCAACCTCCTGACCAATAGAATCATCTAGAATTTCATCAATACGAGAAAACTTTGAAATATGTTCACTATTAATTGAAATCAAACAATCTCCTTCTCTTATAAGACCATCAGATGGACCTTCAGGAAGAATTGTTTCTGCGACTAATAACCCAATAGCATCAGGGAAATTCTCCCGAGCATAATTTTCAGCTTCTTCAGTTAAACCTAATCTTGAACATTCATCAAATGGTTTTAAAAGCCATTGAGCTTGTATTGTACCTCTTGTAACCGGTTTCCCAGAAATTATGTATTCTAAAGCACGTTTGCCTCTATGTAATGGTAAGAAGAAATCAGTAGAAGCACTAGTACTACCACCAGCTTGTAAAGCAACTACATTCCCATCAATATTTACAACCGGAGAACCACTTGATCCCCCAGAGGTACTAGCAGCAGCTTGGATATATTCCGTATTGAAATCATTATAAGTCAAATCACCATAATCAGGAGCATTTCGGTCCAATCTACTGATAAAACCAGCCAGAATACTTAATTTTTCACCGGCATCATTACCAACCACTCTAATTTCACAGCCTACTTTAGCTAATTCAGGACGTAATTTTAAAGCTTGAACTTTCATATGTTTAATATGTGATGGATCAAATTTAAGGAAACCAAAATCATGAACTGGATCTCTATAAATAGGCTTAACAACGCATTCTTCATGATTATCAAATACAGCGAATCCACAAAAAGGGCCTGATCCAACAACATGACGATTAGTCATAATAATTCCATGTTCAGAGTCTACTACGAATCCGGTAGCTTCACTTACGAAAGCACTTTCAGTATCGAAGCTTGTGACATTGGCAAATTGTATTGATACTACACTTTTCACTACTTTTTCAGTAGTATGTTGCCATTCTACCGATTCCATAGTAGTAGTTCTAGGTGCTGTAGTTGTTGTAGATACTGTAGTTGCTGTAGGTGCTGTAGTTGCTGTAGGTGCTGTAGTTGCTGTATTAGTACCAGCAATTTCCTCAATTATTTTTATACCTCTATCTTTATGAATTTGTTTGTTATTTTTGCCATTTTCATTTTCATTTTCATTTTCATTTTCATTTTCAGAATATTCATTCTCAACATCGGAGTATTCACTCTGAGAATAATCCTCCTCAATATTGTTCTCACCATTAATACCATTAGCCGTAGTAACATCTGCAACAATATTACCAATGATTGAAGTACTGATTTCCTCTTCATCATTCTGAATAGTGGTGATACTATCAATAGTATCAATATGGGAATCTATTCGAATTCTTTTATTATGACCATTGACAATAAGATTATGACTACTACCACCACCATCGACACCGACACCACTGATAACGTTACTGGAATTAGTGCTGCCATTACTAGAACCACCGCTAATATGATCGGTTGAAGAACGTCGTTTATGATTCAATCGGTTAGGCTTTTTTCTCAATCCAGGACTACTCATATTAAAAGAACTTAAAATTCCTTGTTGTAGACGAGGTTTGGTATGAAAGAATAAATAATATCCAATAGAACCAGAACCGCACTGTGTAGGCCTTTTTGGCAACAACAGTGACCTTTTAAGTATGGACAGAATATTGATATGTTAAAAAATGCTTTAAGATAATCTAGATGAATGAGAAGATACAGCCAAAAACTTAACCAAAGAATAAATGAAATATGAATATCTCTCTATATATACAAAGCAAAGACATATATATTTAAATAAATAAATATTCCAGGACAAGAGGAGGACAATTGATCTGAAAAGTTTCGGTTAAAAATGTCTTGACGCAGGTTTGAAATTGTGAGAGATCTTGAAATTTTTCCAGCCGTGCATAACCCCAACCCGATTTAATTGTAACTAAAATCACGTGGCATTAGTTACTGTAATTAATTAATTAATTAATTAATTAATTAATTAATTAATTAACTACAGAATACATATATATTATATGTAATACCGGCCTTCAAAAGGTAGCCCACTTCCTTACCACACGACCCTCAGGGGCAATTCTTAATTTTCTTTTATATACAATCACTAGACTGAGCTTTGGCGGTGCTTTTTGGTTAGTTTCCCAGCGCTCTTAAGTGGTGAATTCAAGGCTTGTAGTCCTAGAACTTAGAACTCATTATAAGAATATGTGATTAATTATGTAATAAACAATCCAGTGACCCACCTATTTTTTGGAGGGCGAGGATCGAAGTAGATTTTAATAATAATAATAATAATAATAATAATACCAGCCTTCGGGCGATTGCAGGTGTTGTGCGGAGAACAGGCTGATTAATCCTCTTGAGAAAGGCTTTGGCGGTGCTGTTTGAGCCTTATAAGGAGGTTTTTCTCAGCGCCCTTAAGTGGTGAATTCAGGGCTGGAATCTAGAAACTGAAACGAAACAAACTTTATATAGAAATTACGTAAGCAACCCGGTGTCGGATCGAAGTAGATTTAATAAATAAATGAATAAGAGAAGATGTAATGTTCCCGTTGGCTCAGACCCGGCTGGACTCTTCTGGACCCCGGCAGAGAACTATTTTAATTTCGAGTCAGTTTCTAGAACTGGATCGCCTCCAGTGTATCGTGACCTGCGGGCAGGAACTTAGCCCCGGTTTCCTCCTCATTTGCAACCCCTAAGTTCACGATCTGCGGGCAGGAACTTAGCCCCGGTTCCCTCCTCTGTAGCAACCCTTATGTTCACGACCCAGTTCACGACCCAGTTCCCAGAGGCAAACACAATTTAGTGGATCGAGCGTCCGCCTATGCCTATGCCTTAGTCGCGGGCGTCTGAACCCCGGCACTCTTCTAACTAATGAGAATATCGACCAGCCTTAGTTAATTTACGAACAACAATCTGTAGTGGCTGAAAGTTGTCACAAAGTTAACTTACTTTCCCCTAATTTTAAGTGTTTTGATCCCGCATAGTCATCGAAATGGTTAGGGTACCCTTCTTAATCAGATATTATACCTGTAACGTTAGATCGGCTTGTTATCGATCGGCAGGGTCTAAATCTTTAATTATGTTTAATGTTAATCTTGTTCAACAGAGATATTATATGATGGCAAAGTTAATCACTTAAGTTAGCCTATCTCTGCCAATTGGGAGGCTTTGCCATATCCAATTTACTCGGTTCGCTTCAAGTAAATTACCTTTGCGGCACTAATTGCCGTTGTGAGTGAAGCTAGGGGTTTGGGGCGTAGCCCCCGGAGACAGGAGGGGGTGTCTGGCACAGTTTTCAACTCAAAAGTATCCTAAATTTTATTTGAAGAGTACATTAATATATATTATATCCAACCTAACTATCTCAGATATCTCACATTTACACGATCGTTTCGTAGAGAACCGGCTCCTTTAACTCTGACACTATTAGCTTGAGATCTAGACACGGAAATTTTAACAAGATTGAAAGAGTAAGGCTCATCAGTGATATATTCAATGTATTCACAAAAAAAATTATCGATATAGGGAATTTCTCGAAATAATGCTTGGGCCATTGTTAAAGCAGTAGTTAAATTCTCTTGTGCGATCTTTAATTCTTTTTCTCTATATAGAACAAATCCGCAAACAATTTCATTTAAATTGGGAGATCGTTGGAATTTCAATTGTGCAATAGCTACAGCTTGTGCAACCATTTCTTCATCAGGTAGAAATTTGTTGTTAATTATTTTGAATATCAATGTTTCAGTTGGTCCCTCAACAATATTTTCTGAAGGAACATTATACATTTTATTTTTTATCCATATTGGCATCCCGGCAGTCATTTTGAATGAATAAGTTACATTTCATAATCAGAAAGGAAAAGTTGAGGAACCACATACTAGTTTATATTAGTTTATTATTAATTTGAGGGATATGTTTTAATCGTAAAATATCTCTCTTTAGCATCCACCTGCAGGCACCTAATTAAAATAAATCAAATGACGACAATGTAACCCCTCATATTGCTTTTGCTTTTACTTTTGCTTTTGCCTTCGTCTTTATCTTCTTGCACTTGTCTTTGATCTGATTGTTTATCTGCCACTCACTATTTTGCGGATAAAAAATAACTCAAATCTACCAACCGCATGCATACTTATGTTTATAACGATCGACAGGGTCCTTACATTATAAGGTTCAACCAAGTTGTCCGATTACCCAAAAGACGCTCTAGATCATTTTATAATTTCTTGGTCTTTATTTTGGTCTTTATTTTGGCCTCTAATATCTGCCGATATTTGAGAATGTCTTCTTTCGATTTTGCCTCCGACGGCTGGGCCGCTGCTTCAGATCCTGTTGCGCTAGCTGTGCTCCATTCTCCCTTTCCACTATGCCTCTTGCTATTAGGTCTCGGCCGAGACCGGCTACAAGAGGTAAATGTAGACCAGGAGAGGCAGTTAACTAACAGACAGATCAGCAATTAGTGAGAAATGGTAATATGGTATTAAAACAATGTTTTTACAGTAATGACTAATGTTCTTAACGACATCTTTAGTACGTTTAATTAAAACCCTGATCATTCCTTTCAAAGCACCATAATTCGCCAAGAAATCGCTTCTTTAGTGATTCCTACTCCAGTTATTGCTCGACATCCCATATGCTTAATTGATCATCATATTCCCAATATTCATAAACCGCCAAAAATGGTTTCTTCTTGATCACATCAGCTTCAGTCGTTCTATTTTTGAAACATTCTGCAGCTCTCTTAAACTTACAATGACGAAGAGCAATCATACATTTAAACAATCGCTCTCGGTTGTTACTGTTACGCACTGTCCTCAAACGTTTTTGCTCTTCATTCAATGGCTCAAATCGGTACAACTTTGTAGGAGTTGGCGGCGACTCATCCTTACCACCAAAAAAACAACGAAAATATCTCTTGAGTAACAGTCATTTTATAAAATGTAACATAAATCCCGCGGCATATCATGAAAAATGTAGTAATTTCTTCCAAGGTATCCAATTTTTCCAATTTTCTTGATCCATTTGTCTGTCCCATAAACATAGCAGCTATTGCTGCCAAGCGTTTCTTCACATGTCCTATATCCTCAGTGCGGGAGATACTCTCCATTGCAGAATATTCTCACGAAGGATCCTGGTATTTTTACCAAGATGGAATTAGATTTCCTAAGAAACAAATGGAATAAGCCGACAAATGTCCCTTACTTTCATTTGATTCCAAAGGTACATAAAAACCCGCCCACAGGGCGACCTATTGTACCTTCCTTCAACTAGATTACATGCAGGATGAGTAAAGTTGCATCAGCATATCTCAATGCTTCGATTAAGAATATACCTTGGATTCTCAAAGACACAAAAATGCTGAATGAAAGACTTCAATCATTGAATCTTGATTCCTCGATTCAATACAACTTGGCTACGGGAGATGTTACTAGTTTGTATACAAACATTAACATTATCCCGGATAATGCCGTAGATATGTTTCAATTGGCATCTCAATATGGCCTTGATGCTGATATAATTCCATGTCAGAATCTGTCACCCTCATAGTCCTTACATTCATACGGTGACAATCCACTGGCTACGTAGACTGTAGAATCGCAATCCCTTTCACATTGATCTTTAGCGAATAGACTGACATTGTGATAGAAAATGCCGTGGTCAACAAAGAATAAGTCATCTTTTTTTGAAATATTATTGGACTTCCTATTATTAACCAATAGTTGTAGTTGCCTTTGCTCTTCATTTAAATTCTCTAAATTCCCGAATATTGCGTTAGGAATTTGATCAATTGACTTACCAAAAAATGTTGTGTCCGAAGCCTCTTCTAAATCCACAACCTTTGCCACCATTTTTATTTGAACAGAACGTTTGTAACTTATCCAACCAGTTTTCACTGTTAAGCGCTTCTCAACTGTTTGTATAACGATTATGATAAGGAACACACTGTTGTTCTGGTGAGATGGAAACGATATGTAGGGAAAAACATAACGCAACCACTTGAGGATAGGTCAAATGAAGAAAAACAGAGGCTAATATAAGGAGTTTTATTGGAATTAAATAGAATGTATTAAATTAATTTATTTCAGTAGTAGCTGATCTTTTTCCTGCCCTACTTACTTCTTTCCTATGGAATTTGGCATAAATCCAAAAGCTTATAAGGACGACAAATTAAATTAAATTAAATTAAATGCAGGGACTTACTCAAATATAGTAAGTGAGTACGGATCAACTAAGTAGAAAAGATGAAAAATATCCTCTCAAAAGGGCCCTAAGTCTGTCTCCACACCCCTTGCTCTAATGCTCTAGAGAGTTCTTGTGGTCGAAATGAATACCTCAAGACAGCCGGAGTGAAGCTCGAAAACACATGTCAGAATGTCGCTCGGTTGTTAGAGACAACATGCGAGCTCTCGAGCGAAGCCAGAACAATGAGGTGTCGGAGGGAACACAACAAACGAATCCGCTAACGTTAAGAGTGAGACATGAATGATGTTCTTAATGTGGAGAAGAATATAATTTTAATTGAACATAGACGAACATAGACGAGAATTTAAGAATCTGCAATAGAGCTTCTCATAATCTAAACATTTATTCTCCTTTCAGGTAATCCTTCAGATAACAGTTTATGTACAATATCTTTAAAAATAGGACATAGAGCACATTCACCATATTTTGATATTAACCCACGTTGTACTCCACCTTGCTGACTTTCAATCATCATAACAAATTGTGGATCAATAGGTACAGTACCTAAAAATGGTACTTGGAATTGCTCAGCTAAATTTTGACCTCCACCTGAAGAAAATACATTTGTACATTCAGAACAATGCGGACAAACGTATCCACTCATATTTTCTATAACCCCTAAAATCCTAAACCCAACTTTTCTACAAAAATTAAGTTCCTTACGAACATCTGCTGTAGCTATATCTTGTGGAGTTGTTACTAGAATTGCACCATCTGGTGATGCAAGTTTAAGTTCTTCAGCAATACTAATATGCTCATCAGAAGTACCAGGTGGAGTATCAATTAGAAGATAATCTAGATCTCCCCATACTACATCTTTAAGAAATTGACGAACCATTGCAGTTTTTTTTGGCCCTCTCCAAACAACACTATTTCCTCTATCTGGTAATAAGAATCCTAAACTCATTACACAAAGTCGTTTAGTGTCATCTGTATAAACAGGAATCCAACCTGCAGTTGATTGATGAACATTTCTACCTTCTAACCCAAACATTCTTGGTAAGGATGGACCTGTTAAATCTATATCAAGGACTCCAACTTTATAACCATCACGAACTAATGATAAAGCAAGCTGAGTTGTTACTGAAGATTTACCTACACCGCCTTTACCTGATAATACTAGAAGGATATGTTTGATTTGATTTAAAGATGTTAAATCTGACGACATTCGAATAAATAAAATGGATTGATATGATATGAAATGATATGATATGAAAATAAATAAAATAATACGAAATGAATTGAATTAATATGATACGAAATAAATAAAATGAAATGGAAGAACAGAAACTAAAAGAGTCAATTTCAAATCAATTTTCGAACCTGCATATAAAAGCTAAGCGCAGATCTCTGTTAGGTAAGTTATTAGTAATGTGTGGTCCGTGTCACTCCGAGCTTATTTTACCATTTTCCACTGTATACTGTATTCCATATATAAAAAGATAACGTAACTGTTAAACAAATAAAAATAATTAATCGTTATATCCCAACAGCCGATTGTAGGCACCATATATGTCCACCCCATTAATTCACAAACAGGTAATTAATAAGATTAACCGTTACCGGGCAACAAAAACTCCCAAAACAACAAAACGAACACCCAGCGGATCCCAGCGGATCCCAGCCACACGGCCTAGCCCCGAACTAGGTTAAGCTGAATGTTAGGGAACATCGCGAAGCCTTCAATGGAATTTAAGTTAATGCTAGTGCAGACCAAGAGATTGGCGAGCATGATGGGCAGCTCAATTCGCTGAGTTGAAAAAATAGTGTGGCACCGATAGGCGTGATTGCCGCCGGAGGCATGATCATGAGCGTCTCAAGCAAGTTGAAGCGGCTCCGAGTTGAGGGGCTTTGAAGAATTTTATTAACCTTAATATGGACCCTTAAATTTTCTTGGGTTCGTGATATTTGGGACTGCATGCAATAGCTGCTTAGCTTTAAAACATCAGCTTCCTACCACCCCCTTTTGTGAACGGCCGATGACCCACTCCCCCCTGATGTTAAACAAATGATTGGAGAGGAGGATCGTGGGTCATTTATATAAATTTTTTTTTTGGACTTTTTTGAATAGTTCGGAAATAACGGGAAATAATTATAAAATTTTGGAAAATTAATACTTGTCGCTGAGAGGTGTAACGGTTAAAGACGAAACATACTGGATCACGCTATTAAAACAAAACGGTCGACTCGTGGACAGAGTTAATATTAGAAGCTTTGATCTTGTTAGTCGTTGGCATTAGTGGTAGTAGCGTTAGTAGCGGTTGATAGTAGTTGTGGTATTAGCGGTTGATAGTAGTTGGTATTAGCTGTTGATATCAGGAGTGGATAGTAGCTGTGGTACTAATCGTTGGTTGGTTGTTGGTTATTCGTTGGTTGGTCGTCGATATTATTCGTGATATAATTCTTTGAAACTTCTTCTCTATTGTCATCATGATCCGAACAGACGTAGCTGTCTCTTGGATAGCAGGCACTTTCTTAATAATATCTCCTATAACATCATATCTTGATACAGTATTAAACATTTATAGAACAAAATCTTCTGCTGGTTTTTCAATAGATATCTGTGGAATAATGTTGATATCAAGTATTCTCAAAGTGTTTTTCTACATTGGAAGACCTTATGAGTTATCATTATTTTTACAAGGTAAGTGAATGGAACCTTCTAATAAATGTGTTAATCTCTAAACTAACTCTCACAAGCATGGGTCATGATAATAATTCAAATAGTATTGTTAAAATTTTCCCTTGATCAGAGGCCTCGCCAATGGCTTGGAGGTCCCTTGGACATAGATCCCTCATTACCACCATCTTCATCTGCATCTGCATCAAATTCGAAGCTTCTTCGACCATGGTCATTTTGGGTTTGGGATAACTCTCAGACATATTGGGCATTTCTTGGTAAATTTACCATGACATTAGCTATTCTCCAACTCCTTTTAGGAAGAGTCTCTTTCTATGTAGAAGCGATTGGGTTTATAGGATTAATTATCGAGGCCATTTTACCTCTTCCCCAAATCCTTACCAATGCTTCAAGAGGATCAGTAGAAGGGTTTCGACCATCATTATTAATCTCTTGGCTAGGAGGAGATATCTCCAAACTTTCATTTTTTGCATTTTCATGGGCAAATGGTTCAAATAGTGTTGCACCACAATTTGTAATTTGTGCGTGTATACAAGCATCTTTAGATATGTTTATTGGTATTCAATATTACATGTATTCTACGGGGAAATGGAAATCAACTAAAGAGCAAACAGTCCGTGCTTCTAGACAACGGGCTAATAGTTTGAAGCAGATACCAGCATGAATAAATTTTCTCTGTATACGTCTGACTCTGACTCTAGCGGCTGGGAGCTATAGCTCTAGCGTAACGAAGCAGTGAGACGTACTCAGAGGTGGACGACCGGAGCTGGAGTAAGGAGACGACACCGGTCGCTGTACAGACGATGGAGGTGGAAATATGACGTTTATATAGAATAGACAAATAAAAATTGCATTAGAAATATATATAACAATATCAATAATCAGAAAATAAAAGCAAAAATAAAATAAAAACAAACAAAATAAAAACAAAATAAAAACAAAATAAAAACAAAATAAAACAAAACAAAAGCAAAAATAAGAGCAAAAATAAAAATAAAAATAAAAATAAAAAGCATTGCAGACAAAGAGCACTGACGTAAGAGACATTAAATAAGGGTTCCATTAGTATTGACATCTTCACCATCCTTAATTACAGAATCATCATCATAAAATTCATCATCCGAAACATCACCACTCTCTGTTTCATTTGAAGGGGTTGGCATAGGCATACGTCGATTCTTGGTCTTGTTACGACCTAATTTATCGCACCACATTTCGGCCTTCACAAGGGTTTCATCAACAATTGATATTATCTGTTCCAACATAATTAGACTTTCCCTTGCAAGTGAAAGAACCCTTCCACCAATTTCTACATCGGAATATGAAGTAGAGGGCTGGATATTAGTAGTATTAGTATTAGACTCCCCATTAGTATTAGCAGTAGTAGTATTTTCATTACTCAAGATACTAGTAGCCGATGTAGAATCCATACTTGAACGACTAGGAGTTCCAGATGAAGAAGAAGAAATAAAACATAAAGATGGATTTGAACGATTTAACAAGGTTGAACTTGAAATTGCAACTGAAACTGAAACAGCAGTCGATGATGCTTTCTGATCTCCACCTATTCCCGTTCGCACTACTGGTTCTACTGTGGTTGATCCTGATATTGTAAAAGCTTTCTCTGCTGATTTCGGCGTCTGTGGGGTTGCTGGCCTTCTAAGACTGTGTAAATGAGATCCACCACCTAATGTAGATGCCCATTTGGCAGGCAATCTAAGAATATAATTACGGACATGTGTTCTAGCAGGTTCTGGTAATGAATTACCAGCAAAATTTGAAACAACAGTTACAACTTTACGAACCGTCGTAATAATATCCTGTTTCAAAGCAACTACTGTATATCTACGAGGAGGCTTTTTATCATCCGGAACATGATTAGCAGTAATCTGCTGAGCCATTGCATGAGCTGTTTCTTCTTCTAGAACTTCCTGAAGCATATTAACCTTTGAAGCCAGATGGGCATTTGCTAATTTAAGAAATCTTAAACAATATCTTAATCTCTGACGAGAATCAGATGATAAAGAAGCTAAAGAAGTAGCGGTAACCAATACACGTCTCCATTTAGGAGGACCAGAGCGGGTGCTACTAGTGGCATTAGAACTAACAGTTGTGACCGAATTCGATGAAGTGGTACTAGCATTTCCAGGAAGGGAAGAAGTTGGACTTTTTGGATCTTTTCCTTTCTCATTTAATTCATTCCTACCATCAATTTTTTTAGCAGAATATTTAAATCTTGGAGAAAAGGATTTTGAAGAGTTATATATATTGACAGCTGAAGATACTAATGGATGACTAGAAACTTTAGTTAAAAGAGAAGAAGTTGGAGTAACAGAAGTCGGACGAGAGGATGATGATCGAGCTGAAACATGACGAGCTAGCGGTGGTGTTATACTATCTCTACCTCCTTCACGTAAAGATTCAAGAGCCTCTGCGGCTAGCTGGACATTGCCGTCCTCGCTGTCAGACATGGAAAGAAAACAGAAATAAAGACCGATATGAGACTAGTTCTGAAGTTTATAATGTAATGATATTGACTCCTGCAAAAGATCAAGAACAATTTCTTCTTCTGGATTCTGTTCTGGTTCTGTTCTGATTCTCAACAGAATCTTCCTATAATTAAATGGAATGATAATAATAGTATATGCGATGATGACCAGTTCAATTTCGTATCAGTTTCCTCAACTTTTGAAAGATTCCACCTAACTAACCTCCTTAAAAAAGAAACAAAACAAAAATCTTCTTCCTAATAACACCAGAAACTAATAAATAACTTTGACAGAGATAATGAAAGATTCTTCTCACTCTTTCATGTGCGGAGATAAATATCAAATAAAAATGTTGGTGCACGACACATGTTATGTGCATGTGACAAAATTTAATGTGACATGCGGCTTGTGAGGCTGGGAAAAATATTGCAGGATCCGCGTTATCGAGACCGGATGCAAATTTTCTTTGAACTCTAGATTCTGGGTTAAGTATTTTTATTTATTAGAGCATTCAAGCTTTGGAAGACCATTTAATCTTTGATGTTTGCCTCCAGCAGCTGGGACGAAGCCCTAGACACCTAGCTCTCGCTGCGATCGAGAGAGTTAAATGAACCATTACTCGAGGTAGAGTCCGGTAGCGGGTTAATTAATTGATAAGGAAATAATCACATGCAAAGATAAGAATGATGCCTCATAGATTTTCTGATTGATCGAATAAGTATCACTGAGATAGCTAGTGTGCGCCTTTTTGGACTGGTCACCCCCACCCCCTGCCGTGTCTTGCTTTCCTCGATCGACCCGCGGCGCACCATTATATGTCGTCTTTTCTTCCTAATCAAAAGTATTCTAGTTCTCTAGTTAAATTTCAAAAGATTATGGTGGGCCATTTCTTATACATCCTGTATACATTTGTATATTGATCTTTGAAGGATATACCAAAGTCAATAAGAAATATTCCGGATAATAATAGTTGTATGTGTATCATCCTTAATTTATATAGTTAAAATTAATGCTAAAACTGAAAATCGGTAACGGGTTATTATTAATTATAATCCGATCTTTACCTCGAGTGAAATGTGATGTTGTCCAGGACTATATGGCCCAGCCATGCACGATAGGCATAGATAATATCGATCACGAAGGGAAAAAGAATTACAGGAAAACAGCAGTCTTACTCAACAGAGAGACAGATCAAAAATTGGACCCCCGAGCGATGCAACAGTTATTCAGGCTTCGGAAGAACACCGACCAATGCACGATAAGGCATTTTCAGACAAGGGAGTCTAGAGCGGAATCTCGGAGGCAAATACAAGCGATGTCCTATAAAATACATAGGATACTGTCGACAGACTGTTAGAGTACTACTACGGGTAAATGGCGGACTCTTAGCAATTAAGAGGCTGCTGGCCCATACTAGTGATCTATCTGGTGATGATTTTTGTAGGCTAACCTTATAAGGAGAATTTACTGAAACTATCAACAAAACTAATTTAAGTAAGGCTAACTATAGTTTACATGCGTATCCAGGGAAACCGTTACGCGGGCAAAGTGCAGCCATCCGAGGCAGACGAGGGAATCCCTCCAAATAAATACATATTAAACAACAACTGGTGGAATTCATTATTCTTTCTGTTGGTCTTGATGATTTTAACCAAGATCTAAGCTCAGATTTATATGAGCTTATCTAACAAAAAACGCAAGATCTCTAATTATTTTGGACAATATGTGGCCTTTTCCCGCAGATCTCATCGCCGATCAAACGGCTGTTTATTATTATTATTACTACTGTACCTGAAGAAAATTTTAAGATCGCGTCAGATCTCGGAACCAAAATAAAGTATTTACAGTCAATTAGTAGAATGGCATCCTTCTATTTCATAAGGATTTATATATCTAGTTATCATGTCAACTATATTTTTAAGTTTTCTCGGTTGACAGGACATTATCAATTTCTTGAATGGAGTCAAGTTAACTTTAACGTTTATAAGTATCCCCATTAAATAGAAACATGTGTAACTATTATAACAGTTCGTAAAAGTGAATGTTACCCCAGTCTTGCGTAAATATTCGGAAGAAATCGTGCACATTTCAATAGTTTATTCCGGTGCTATCCGCGTTGTCTGCCAATAATATTCCTTCTGAAGTGGCCTGACCAATTTCTATGCACGAACTTTTCCTTGACAGCGGACATTTTCTCCAAAGGGGTAATAAATGCGGCACGGCATTGTGATATCAATTGAATGTAGACTACAATGCTCTGTAATTAATCATCGGTTAAGGAATGCCGTCAACATTATGGCGTTTTAACATCAGTCCATTTTGGTTATTATTGCTATAGAATAAATCAGTTATTTTATTTATTACTTCTTAGATGATAAGTTATGTAAACCTTCTTTGCATCTCCGAACATGTTCTCGGGAACATGGAAAGCTTCTTTAAGTCATCAAGCCTAATTATATGTTATGTTTTATAATGCTGGCAGAAACGTGGTAAGCAGTAGACTAGTAAATACAAGAATGAACAATATATGTCTAGAAATAGAGTTTTCCATGGAAATATATGATGATGCAATGATGTACTGATATAATGATAAATCAAAAAAAACTTATAAAAAGGACGAAGAATCTTTACGAACTAAAAATATAATCATATTCGATACTAATAATAGTAGTAATAATTCTGACCATCTAACTATGACTCTCACTAAAGAACAAGTCGATCTTATCAAATCTGGTATCCCCCTTATGGAAGCAGCCGGGGATGCCTTCTTAAAAGATTTCTACCAGAAAATGATTAGTGAAAATCCTAGTTTAAAAAACATCTTTAGTAAAACTCATCAACGTACTTTGGATCAACCGAGAGCTCTAACTCGAGCTGTTGTAGCATATGCTAAGAATTTGGATTCTGTAGGTAATCTAACACCCGTTGTAGAGAGAATTGTTCAGAAACATGTTTCATTATTGGTTCAACCCGAATTATATCCAGTGGTTGGAAAATACTTATTGGCCGCTCTGGAAACTCAATTTGGATCAGATGTAGCTACCCCTGAATTTTTAAGTGCATGGGCTCATGCTTATAATCAATTGGCAGATATTTTGATCGATGCTGAAAGATCAGCTTACAAAGCAAATAGTGAAGCAGTCGGTGGTTGGGAAGGTTATCGACAATTCAAAGTTGTTGAAAAAACTCCTGAAACCGAGATAGTAACTACCTTTAAATTTGTACCAGTAGATGGTGGTAAAGTAATTGTACCTCAACCTGGACAATATCTTGGATTTAAATTTACAATTCCTTCCGATGATAGTGATACTTGTTGTCGTCAATATTCCATTTCTGAGTACGTTAAACCATCCTATGCGGGTGCATCAGGATATCAAATATCTGTTAAAAGAATACCTAATGGAGTAGTATCTCAATATTGGCATGATCATGTCAAGGTTGGAAGTATAATTGATGTAAGTCCTCCAGCTGGTGAGTTTAGACTTCATCATAATCCATCTTCTCGTAGTTCAGTCCTTCTTCTTACTGCAGGTATTGGTATTACTCCTGCTGTTTCTTTATCTCGTCAGGCATTACAATCTGGTTTAAAAGTAGCACTTGTACAATGTGATCATAGCTCGAAAACTTTACCATTCAAACAACATTTTGATGATCTTAGTAAAGAGTTCTCATCAGATAACCAGTTCATCCATAACGTGTATTTATCGTCGGAGAAGCGATTTTCCAAAGAAAATCTGGAAGAACTTGTTTCTGGTCCAGAATTTGGAAAGAGTGATGTTTATGTGATTGGACCTCGTCCGTTCATGAAAGATGTAAGAAGCTGGTTTTCTTCTTTAAGTGCTTCATCTGGGGAGCCTCATATAGTTTATTATGATTTCTTTGGACCAGCTCAATGGGATTCATAATACTATTCTCTTCTTAAATATATTAGAAAGCAAACTCTCTACTTTAATCGATAGATTTTAATTCATCGACCTTTTTCACCGGCGGCTTAGCCCCATCCATACCTTGAGCGCAGACTTAGCTAAAACACATTAAACACATTATAGCTCTGACGTAATTAATTAATTCAGGATGATAAAATCGGGCATGTCTCCAGATCATGCATATGCAAAAGAATAGGAGTCAATCTGAGTTAACAGTTAAGTTAAAGGTCGGCCAACACGGCCCAACATATCTCTGTACCTCTGTACCTCTCTACCTCTGATCCTCATGCAAAGTAAAAACCGAGCCTGAGCTCTTCCAACTTACCTAAATTCACTTTTATTAAATATAATCCGACTCTATTCCTTCGGATCTCGCAGGTGTAACCCTTAAAGTTAGCCTTAACTGTTACCCGTTTCGGAAGGTTCCATGCATCAACTGTGTCGATCATTAAAGTGTAGATCCAAGATCCAGGTGACGAAATTAAGTGGTTGTATCCATTAAATCTAGGTACACTATCCAGAATTTGAAATATACCGTTATCTTGGTCATTGTAACTGTAAATTATCTAAATTTTAATGTTATCTTTTATTATTTATTGATGTAACTTTATGCATAATGATTTAAATTACTTTATTAGTACAGAACGTAGAATTATTTATAACTGTCATGTATAAAACCACACCTTACTGAAATTATCCGAGGCAGCAACGTAAATTCAGTCAAAGAGATCTATTAGATTAGCTTGTTCCGAAGAAATTCAGCTGTAGTCCATTCCCAAAGTTTCAAACTTAAATTAGCATCCTGCGCATTGGCAGTAGATATACCTACTTTACCGAAAGGTACTAAAAATTTTCCAACTTTGGAGTCTGCATCAGGTGAAAGACAATAAAGAGTAGTAAGCGCACCATCATAAGGAGATAAATAAAAAGGTTTCAACACCATATTAAAAATACTTCCAAAAATTCCATATGTTTGATTAATACCATCATGGAGATCAGTTCTAACAACCCCAGGATGAACAGCAAATGATTTAATGTTAGGATATCGCTTTACCAGTTCATTATTGAATAAAATATTAGCCAATTTAGATTGCCCATATCTACCCCAAACATTACTATTTTTCAAATTAACCTCTTCGAAGTTAACACCAATTTCAGGAGCAAGATTATGCGCAGAACTTGTAACATTTACAATTTTAACGTTCTGTCCCTGTTTGGCAGTTGCATCTAAAATTGGTAAAAGATTTCTAGTAAGAAGGGCATGCCCCATATAATTAGTTGACCATTGTATTTCATAGCCATAATTATCAGTTTTATAAGGAGTTGCCATGATTCCTGCATTATTGATGAGATAATTTAATGTTACATGTTCATTGGCGAATTTTTCAGACACTTTTTTGACTTGATCGAGATCGGATAAATCAAGTTGAATGAATTCAATATCTGCTCCAGGAACTTGTTTATGAATATCTTTAATTGTCTGTTGTGCTTTAGTTGGATTTCTAGCTGCTAGATAAATTTTACCCATATTTTTCTTGGCAAGCTCCGTAACAGTGATTTTACCAATGCCAGCAGTAGCTCCAGTTATAAATAAAGATTTGCCAGAGAAATCGGGGAGATTATCGACAGACCACCTTCTAGAAAACATTATGAGATAATAGAAATGAAATTGAGTGAATGAAGAATATATGAAGGATGTTAAATAATTGCTATTGTCAGCCTATTGATATTGGAATAGACAAAGCAAGAACATGAGATGGTGTCTTGAATTCTACACTTATATATATTTTTATATAAATTAAAAATAAATTAAAAATATATGATCGGACAAAATCTCTCCGTTCGTACCATCGACAGATTATTCTTTTCGGGCATAATACAACATTGCCACTTATTCCCCTCTGGCCTCGAATCCTCGATCCCTAGGAGGTAGATGCCATTATTAAATTGCCCACCAAAAAAACTGAAAATAGTTACAGTACAAGATAACAATCAGAAAGCTTGAAATGAACCAATAACTTAGCTTTTTTGTTCTTCGTTCATATCCGTTATGCAGGTACATCAAATTCAAAACGCTTAGGTAAGTTAACTTATTATTAATATAAAGGTTATTCACTGTTAGAATTTCCGGATAATAATATTTAGCCTGCAATTGGAGAAATGTTCAGTGTTCGAGTACAGTAGTATTTATTCCGTCCGGAGAGTTATAATTGTCCGAACCCGGAACTCGGGACCTTTTACTCCACGTTTAAGTATTACCTACGTAAAAAGTACCGGGAAGTTAACATCCCGGGCGTCAGTGTTCTCTTCCAGTTCTCCTGATTTCAAAGCATTTTTATGCACCCCGTTTAAGCAATGACTGGTTTTGATAGGAGTATCTTCGATAGATGGATTGTACGAATTTCTAAGAGACGTTCGAATTGGAGGCGTTTAATATATACTATTTTAATCTTTTTAAGCTATAACTTCGATTTGCCTTTGGCTGGTGTTGTGGTTGATGTTAGAGAACGTAACCTTTGCAGTGTGCATCATTTTGGTGTAACCTTAACTGTTAACTTAAGTTATGTTATGTAAATGTACATATTGTGGGCACACTAAATTTAATAATAAAAAAATATCAAATTATTAAAGATAACGCAGAAAATGATTTAATTTAATTTGTAGCTATTTATCAATAATTTATTTCGTTATATCAACCATCTCCCCAGGTTAAATCAAAAGTTCCAGCAGGGGGTTAGCCTAAGCCGCCGTAGGCAATACATCTGTCGCTCAAGGTCATTCTGCGTGCGTCAGCCTGGCGCTATCCATGTAGGGCGGGATAACTGAGAGGTCCTGCAGGACTACTGAATGCTCAAAACGCAAGAAAATGCATAAAAACGGGTCGAAAATCGAAAAGCTGTAATATGGTAGCTCTCGCGAACTAAGTAGGTAGGAGGTTCCTTACATACGGGGTCCCCCCAGGCGCTCATAAGATATTTTAAAAGATTTTAATTTAGATTTATTTTGTATTACTAGTATAAAATTTTAAATACAGGTCGTAAAATCACTAGTTTCACTACATAATAATTATTGATAAGATGCGAATATGTCTTCATCTTTAAATATTTGTTCGAATAAGTAATCAGTTGATATAACGTTACACCATTCCCTTTTCAGTTGTCAAGAAAACGATCGGCTCGCTTTACGATGAATGCTATTCTTCTTCGCATACTCGTTGACCTTTGTAACGAAAGCTTTTCTTCTGGAAAAGGAACGGCATTCCCCAGTCCAACATAGTACTCATTGTAAGTCTCCTCCGCAATTTTAGGGCGTGGATTCATATGGTACCCGAATTCATCCTTAGACAGCAAGTTATTGGTAGCTGTTGCTGATGTTATATATAGAGCCGGTGTAACAGGATTCGGTGGGACGCACATAACGCTCACTGCTGCACGGGAATTCGCCGACAAGAACTGCGTACGTTCAGATTCAACGACCTTTTGCTGAGCTTCAAGAGACCTCTGTTGAGATTGAAGAGATTCAAGAGATGTCCGATAGCCCTTCTCAGAGACTGTTAATAAGTCGATTTCATATTGCTCAAGGCGACTCTCATTTAGTCTAACATAAGTCGAGAACAACTCCTTCAGACTCTGCAACTGTTGAGACAAACTCTGTATCTGCTCAGATTGAATCCGCAATTGTTCAGACTTGCTTTCCGACAGCTTCTTTTCTTCCTTCCTATGTTCAGATAAGTCATGAAACTGTGCTTGGATTTTGCTACTGGTCGACAGTAATGAAACATGAAATTGCTGCATTGAGTCGTGCAGTAAACTGGTATCAGTTCCATTTAATCGCCTGAATGTATTTGTTCTGCAAGCGGGGTGGGAAATTGGAGTTTATCTTCACAATCATCTTCCAAGTCTGGAAAACCAGAACCAAAGACCGATTTCTGCAAGATTTGAAGCTTTGATAACGCATTTGTTATGCCTTCTATGGTTTTCCAAGCCAATTTTTGCTGAGTTTGACTGAATGAATCTGATAGGGAGTAATGTTGTTTCACATAAAGTAATACCCTTTTAGCAGTAACCATCTGAGGATACTTCGATCTTATGTTATGCGAGTTCTTGGTCCACTCGATGAGCTTCCGCGGTTTTGGAACGTAATCTTCTACTGTGGTAGCCGCGACAGTAACAAACGGTCCTTCTTCAACTATCTTTGCTACGAGCTCTTCGACTGTCAAGCTCTTCAACTGTCAGGCTCTTCAACTGTCAGGCTCTTCAACTGTCAGGCTCTTATCGGTGCAAGGTCGATGTATATTCCGAAGTGTGCTCGTTCCTCCCTCACCGTCCTCTTGTCCTCTTTTCATAGGTATAATAGGTATAGGTCCATGTGGATTTCCAATATGGCCCGTATAAGCTGTAATATCCCTCTGGGATATACCAGACGGAGAAATCTTTTTACTCCCTTTTCTCCCTGCATTGGCAGAGAATCTCGTCCATAACAGTCTCAATTGCGGTCAATCTTCTTTCAGCGAATTGATCTAATTCATTTCATTGATCTGATTGATCTGATTGATCTGGAGCATTTCCATCAGCGTTCCCGTTTGGATTAGTACCAGCACCCCGTTCCAATCTATTGTGCCACATCAACAAATTATATCTGACTGATTTAAATAGCTTTAATTAATTATTTAAAATGTATGTAAATTTAAATGACATTGTGACATGAATTGACAATGTACATTATTGTTATGAAATGAAAATAGTTAACTGGTTAACATATGAACGATTGATGTTTTCTGCCGGATGTTTTCTCGACTGCCTGTGATGTTACCTTAACGTTACCCTTACCGGACATCGTAGGTGCATCGTTTGTAAAATAAAGATGTCTATATTCTACTATATGTCGGGTGTCTTCGACGCAACCAAAATTAGACTGTCAGTTGTAACTTCATTTGCAGATTATCTCATATCATCTAGCTTAGGAGCGAAGTATCAGGCTTAAGCAAGAATTAGAGCGAAAAGTCTCCCCGGCATGCAGTGAAAGTCAACGGATGCAGTGCTGCGTCAGGACCACGCACTCAAGCACGAGATCTAGCATGCATGCTAGCTAATTAACACATAACACACGGCTAAACATGTACGGCTGAAATCATTCCTCCCAACAATTTCATTTGTAAAACTCCGATTATTTTTGTCATTCATGCTAAAAGATAAAATGGAAAAAATAGGTTCAAAATCAGCAGGACCGTTACTGACTCCCACTGCTCATTTCTAAGCTTTAATTTTAGTCCGTTTGTATCCGCTTTATTAAAAGTAGGTATAACCGCTACAGTGGACTTGTTAATTGCGTGGCAAAAACCTGATAACCCCCCACTTAGAAACTGAACCAATCGTAGCGGAGATACCACCCCCAAATCATAAACTTGACTAGACAATCATCCAAAAAAGACTTTTCTCAAATCTTCAAAACAAATCAAATTCCCACTTGAAATAAAAAAACTAAAAACAAAAAACTCCCAACACTCCCAACACTCCCAATCACCGGAAACACCCCTTAGTCACCAGTTACCGACAAACAGACTTCAAATTTCAATAAAATCCCATGATTGTCTGCACCCCCGCGCTGTCATCCGATTTTGTCTCCCTTCCCATTTTCCCGTGCCAAACATCTCTGCCATGTCATACCCCCTCAACCCCTCACCAAAACACCATCAATAAACTCACGGTACAAAACTTAATTTTAACTGCTTATAAAATTATATACATAGTAAATTATCTTTTGACCATATATATACATTAATTTATTGTGATGTTATGACCTCCCTAGCACAACGGAGCTTAAATCTCCAATTTCGTGAATATCATGGTCACTCGAGTTAGGGGCTGAGGTGGAGGCAAACGAAAATTCTGCCAAAGGCAAAAAGAAGGAAAGAGAAAAAGATTTTTAAATAGAACATTCTATTTGTATATTTTATACATTAAACCATTAAACCCATTAAGAAAACAAACTAATAATAAAAAAATAAGACTTAGTTATTACTCCTATATGAAGTCACTCTTTAGTCATGATGGTGGCTTAAAAAAATAACTTATGGAATAAAAATAATAAAGACGTGATAAAAACAAGATAATAAAAAAAACTTCAAACCAATCAAATTATCACTTTAAATACGTTCTCCACGGAGACGACGAGCAAGTTGAATATCTTTCTTTTGAATAGTAACACGTTTAGCATGAATAGCACACAAATTAGTATCTTCAAACAAGGAAACAAGATAAGCTTCAACGGATTCTTGAAGAGCACCAATAGCAGAAGATTGGAATCGTAGATCAGTCTTGAAGTCTTGAGCAATTTCACGAACAAGCCTTTGGAAAGGAAGTTTTCTAATAAGTAATTCAGTAGATTTCTGGTATCTACGGATTTCACGAAGAGCTACAGTACCAGGCTTATATCTGTGAGGTTTCTTAACACCACCTGGAGCAGTAGTTGAAGGAGCTGACTTTCTAGCAGCCTTGGAAGCAATTTGCTTACGAGGAGCTTTACCACCAGTGGATTTTCTAGCAATAGTTGACTTAGTTCTGGCCATTTTTAATTAAATATTAGGTTGTTGTTTGTTTAGTTGTTATTTAGTTGTTCAAGACAAGATATTGTAACAAAGTAAATAATAAGAAGAAAAGAAATATATTTCGAATTAGTGATGGTGGGGGAAAGTGGTGTTTAAATAATAAATTGGGAGATTAAGAAATGCCGCATTCACGAGTAATTTGTTTGATATGATTCTGATGTGATATGGAATAGTTGGGAGTGATAAAATTGAATTGGTTGGAGTGATCAAATGTACAGAGGGAAGATTGTGGATGTTGATGGTCCGCCCTGGCCATTGTTTTGGGAGGTATTATTTTCGGTGTTTGGAATGTGTAATTGATTGATGGACAGGAGTTGTTACGGAAGAAATGATATTACTATAGAGGGGGGGGTGGAGGGCAGGATGGGCTTGGACGGCAGTGGGCAACAAATGGCGGCGGGCCGGATGACAGTTTGGATACGAAAAACGAACGTTGAACATGCAAGCAGCAAAATCATCATTTGATTATATAAAAAACTGATATGCTACTAACCGCAACCAACCTCGCTTTGTCTCGAGAATTGCTAGGAAGTTACATCTATAGATACAACTGGACATTCTATCTGAATAGTACGGTACTCATCAACGTTTAACAGCTTATTGTATTCAATCTCTTGTACACTCTGTTCATATAAATTCTATCCCGTCGTCTCTCCTGTTCCACCTTCGATATTTACATTGTGTACATTCTGATATAAGCATATCAGAGTTAAATTGTTCTGTGATATACACAGCGAATATCACAGCCTGATTGATTTCGATAAGGTTCAATTAACCTTTACGTCTACGTCTGTCTACGTCAGCTACCTAAACCTAAATGTTATGCGTCACATTGATATAGGGTTAGGTCCACCTCTTTTGATAATGAACGACAGAATGTGTTCCAATGCTCTCTAGATCTATCGAGCGAAGGGAGAACAAGGAATCTGGGCCGTAGCCCATGTCGCTAGAGGCAATGGGAGATCCGGGGGGGTTGGATGCTGCCTCCAGCGGCTGCGACTAATCCCCAAATCCTTTTTTCTCGCTTCTCTTGATGTTGTCCTATAAGTTTTGCTATTTGCCACCCTCTAACGAGTCAGCTGAGCCCGTGTGACCGTACCGTCGGTCAAATTTGGACTGTAACCTACTACTATACAACAGAGGGGGGAACAATATGCTCAAGCCAGGGTACCCATCGGCCGGGCCAATACCTTAGCCGCCGGAGACTGACTAGCTTTCTGATATAGGGTTAGGCGATCTACCTGACGTAAAGTCGTAAAGAGAATAATATCAATAAATTCTCATGCAAGTCTATATCATAAGAAAAAAGTAAACCCGTTTAAAGAGTTGCAATCTAACAAATTGTTTATGAACAACTACTAGAAACGGACGAGCAGAACAGCAGCAATATCGAACAAAATCAAATCTTCTACAAAGTGTTGACCTGTTACTTCCCAGTACTGCTAGTTCCTGTACTGCCCTGTACTGCCGTACTGTTACTACCCAATACAGTTTCAGTCTTGTCCGCAGTTATTATATAAACCCCTTCATCTCCCACTAATTCCCCTGACATATTTCTATATTTCCTTTCATATCTTACTTATCTTTTGATAATACAACCACAACAAACAAATTTAACACAAAATTATTAATTAATCTATCATAATGTCTGGTCGTGGTAAAGGTGGTAAAGGTCTTGGAAAAGGTGGTGCCAAACGTCATAGAAAGATTCTACGTGATAATATTCAAGGTATTACTAAACCTGCCATTCGTCGTTTAGCCAGAAGAGGTGGTGTTAAACGTATATCTGCTCTTATTTATGAAGAAACTCGTGGTGTCTTGAAATCTTTCTTGGAATCTGTTATTCGTGATGCTGTTACTTATACAGAACATGCTAAGAGAAAGACAGTTACTTCTTTGGATGTTGTCTATGCCCTGAAAAGACAAGGCCGTACTCTTTATGGTTTCGGTGGTTAAATATTTTCTACTTTATTATTATTAGTATTGTGGTGGTAATTTTACCAATGGTTTTATTTTGATCTCATCTGTTTTTGTTTTTGTATCTGTATTTATGGTTTTAATGTCATGGTTTTATTTATAATCTAAATTTCTGAAGCTGGGTCTAGCTCGGTACGCTTAAAAAAAAAGAGAACGGATCGCTATATGCTATCAAGACATTCAGTCAGACGTGGCAGGATTCTGGACTCTGTTGTCGCGGTTGCTCCTGGGGCAAATGATGGACTGATGGAGTCATAAGCCAATGGAGTATTATTCGCCGAAGTCGACCGATTGAATTTGATCATTTCGGCCGTAAAATATATTTTGTATCTCAATCTTACAATATTCTTATAATGAGTAGCTATATAAAATCCACTAAATCCATTAGCAGTAACATCTAACTACAACCTACTTAGTTTTCAGAAGTCAAACCAACCCAATTAGTTAACTTTTTATCTAAGTTCTTTGTTTAAATGATTAATACTGTACAACGGTAAAAGAAATCTCGGAAAAAATTCCAGAATAATTTGTTTTTGTTATTGAAATTGTAAGCTTCTGTGATGTTTGCAGAAGTGATAAGGGAAACAATAGGCTCAATACTATAGAAATATAAAATTCGTAGTATAATTGATAGTGGTAGTGTAGTAGTAATAGGAGAAGTGGTTGTAGCTTGTAGTGTTTTTTTGTTTTGGCAGAGCAGTAGCAGTAACATGTTGTCATAATACAGTAGAGGCCTAGCTATTCAAATTTGAGAACATCAACTCTATCCTATTTGGGCAATATTATCGCCTCATAAGCCTCATAAGCCTCTCCGGAAAATTTAAACAGCCATTCCACAGCCGTTCCACTCTTTATATGTACATGTACGTACGTCCGGCATTCTCGAGGCCGATGATGATAAACTTTTAACCGTAACAATTAACCAAAGACATAAAACCAATTTTTTCGGTCTCATCTCGTTCTCGTTCTCGTCTGGTTTTGGTTCTGGTTTTGTCCGGTTCTATCTGTGTCTCTGCTTTTTCTTCTTCTTTGGTCCACTTGTGGTGTTTGTTTCAATCACTCATCTTTAGTGTTTGTTTCAATTGAAATTCCTTCAATTGTGTTATAATAATTTCCCACATTGTCGCTCAGCAAACTTATCCCCCGTCTATTTCGGCTGTCATATCACTCCAAAGTCACCATGTCCTCTATTCTTTCTAGTGAAGAAAGCTTAGTAGAAAAAGCTAAAAGAGCTGCTGCTTATAAAGCAGTTGATGAAAATTTCCCTCCACATGCAAAAGTAATTGGTATTGGATCAGGTTCAACTGTTATTTATGCAGTTGAAAGAATTGCTCAATTAAAACAATTAAAAGGAATCGATTTATCAAAAATAACTTTTGTACCTACTGGCTTCCAAAGTAAACAACTTATTCTTAAAGCTGGTCTGAATCTAGCATCAATTGATCAGTATTCTGTTGGTGATTTAGATCTTGTAATAGATGGAGCTGATGAAGTTGATGATCATTTAAATTGTATTAAAGGTGGTGGTGCTTGTTTATTTCAGGAAAAATTAGTTGGTCAGTGTGCTAAAAAATTTGTTATTGTTGCTGATTCAAGTAAAAAATCTCAAAAGTTAGGTACTAAGTGGACTCAGGGGGTACCAATTGAAGTTGTTCCAATGGCATATTCAAAAGTTCAAGCTGAATTAATAGCTCTTGGAGCTAAACAAATTACTTTACGACAGGGTGGTAAAGCTAAAGCTGGTCCGGTTGTGACTGATAATGGAAATTTTATTCTCGATACGCATTTTGGACCAATTGAACCAAGTGAAGTTCGTAATCTTGATATTAAAATTAAATTATTAGTTGGAGTTGTTGAAACTGGGTTATTTAATACTGCTGCTATAGCATATTTTGGTGAGACTGATGGTGCTACTTCTACATTAGTAAGACCTGAGGAGTAATTTCTGAATCTTCCCAATTTTTCCTATTCTATTATGTAACTATCCAATGTTATATAGTTTAAATTGAATAGTTAAAAAACACTTGTTTTATGGTTATTGAATTCACATCAAATCTCTTTAACTCAGATGAAGAGAATCTACAATGACGTGTAAAAGCAACTCACGTTCTGGCTTATGGTAGATCTTGTCATAATGTGCCCATATCAACATCATTATGGAAAGTTGTATTTCTTATCATCGTTATCATGGATTCCCATAAACCTTGACCCATAATATCAACATAATATCAACAAATCCATACATATATATTCCCTAACATTACTATATATGGCACTATTGATCCCAACCTTTTCCATTTCTTTATTTTCTTTACTTTCTTTCTCTTCCATCTGTATTGACTACTATCTATATCTTGTGCACTTAACTTCATTCTAAAAATGGTTCATAGACCTTTAATTGCTGCAATTATGGCTCTGGTTTCAGCCACAGCAACCCATGCTGCTCCTACTACTTTCAAGCAAGACCCTGCTACTTTGACTGGCTTCGTTGATCAAAAATCAACTTCTGATAATATGCCTCTTCAAAAACGTGATGATGATGAAGATGATGAGATGTCTGCATCTGTTCCTGTCCATGTTCCTGCCTCTGAAAATCCTGATCCTAATATTATGGCTGATACTTTTGATGATGAATTCAGTCATCCTTTCCCACTTGAAATCGAATATTATGATGGTACCAATTATCATCAAGTAGGTGGTGGTCGTCATCATGGAGCTGGTAGTCTTGATTATCATGATGAAAGTTTGAATGATTATACTACCACTGATACTAGACAACATGGTACTAATAGAGGAGGTCGAAATCGTCATCATGGACAACAACACCCTGATCATGACGACCATGATGAAGATTATGACAGTGATGATCATCACCATGATGACGAAGATGATGAGGATGATGATACTGATTGTGATGGATCCAATACTGATGATGAAGATGAAGAAAATGAAGAAGATGAGCACGATCGTGATCATGACCATGGTCGTGGTCGTGGAAACAGACATCATGATTATGATATTATGATTTCTAAACGTTCTCTACGTGATCGTGTTGGTAGCCGAATTTCCGCTTTAAAGAAGGACGATTAAAAAGAAGGTCAGATAAAAAAAAAATGAAAAATAAAGATCGCAAAGTTTTATATTTTTCGTCATATATTGAAAGCAAGGTTTTCTTGAATATTTCCAAACGGCCTAGATTTTTCTTCCTCCTCACTTTCCAATTCTATCTTAAACTATAATAAAAAATATAATAATATACTATATGAAACCCAATGGTCTTAAAGAGGGTCCTGATATATTCCAGTCATTAGAGCGAAGTCTAAGCACATGATGCTCTGCGTCGGGCTGCACAGACCTCTAGCCTTCGCTGGGCTGTCCGAAATCTAGCTTATATCTCTAGTTTTAGCTTTCGCTGGGCTGTCCGAAATCTAGCTTATATCTCTAGTTTTAGTTTTCGCTGGGCTGTCCGAAATCTAGCTTATATCTCTAGTTTTAGCTTTCGCTGGACTGTCCGAAATCTAGCTTATATCTCTAGTTTTAGCTTTCGCTGGACTGTCCGAAATCTAGCTTATATCTCTAGTTTTACATAGGAGAATAGCTTGAGGTTATATTGCTGCTCTTATGTCCTCATCAGTAACCACATGATGTTTGCGAATGATTCGCGGTTTTGACCCTTTTATCTTAGCTGAAGTGGTTCATCTTGCCTGTCAGTTTAGTCACTGCAGTTATTCCTGAGCAAGATCTTTAAGGAATTCTAAAACCTTGCGACGCTCTTCGAGAGTACCCCTATTATTACAGAATAGTGGGATCCGCATTTCACGAAGCTGTTCTTCATGATTCTCTACTAATAGACAAGCAGATTTATAAACTTTGAGATCATAAGCTTCTAATTCACGGAGATTATCATCAAGAAGCCTTATATTATCAGCATTGTCAACAGCTTTATTGGTATTACTACTACCACCACTGACTAATTTAAGAATACCATCTAATTTTTGTTGATCAGCATTTCTATTTATTTGTCGGTGAATAATGGCCTGTCGTGTATCAAACCATTCCTTTTCATGTTTTGCTTGATCAAGAATAAGTTGACAAATACGATGAAGAATTGATTCATCATGACTTATATATCTAGCAATATATTTAATAGCGACTGAATATGAAGTTATTTCTTTTGGGTTAATCCTAATAACTGATGATGATGGTTCTGTAAGTTGAGGTGTGGGTTGCGATGCTGGGAATGGGTTATTACGATTCTGAGTTTCTTTTAATTGATTTAATAGGCTAAATAGATAGCCATGGTTAGTATCATTTTCCATTACCGATGGAAGAAAGTGAGAAAGGACAAAGATGAGCTGATGAGCTGATGAAGATGATGAAGAAGGAAAAGACGAAGAGAAGAAGAAGAAGAAGACCCGAAGAAGATGTCAAATAACTTGATTAGATGAGTCGTTTATAAGGATTAATTCTTCGAAGTTATCCCTTTAAAAGACTTTGAAATTTTATGTGCGGATGAGGTAAGGTAGGAAGTGAAGGAGAAGGGAGAGATGAAGGAGATAGGGGAGGTGACGGATCATAACAATCTCGACTGAAATCTCACTGACGCTGAGGTAAGTTATCGGTGGCAGAGCCGAAGAGGTTGAGAAGGATGAGTCAGAGCAACTTAACAGTTGACTGAGTTAACGTTAACTTAACTTGGTTAGCTCTCAAGGTAACTGTTAACTTAACCGTTGGTCCTCTTTTAACAATGCTAGTAATGTTCACAATTGGTCTATGTTACCCCGATACCGAAGCAAATGGATGATGTGTCGAAAAAGCTTCTTAACTGACTAATATTGACTAACATGAAATTTGCGATCAATATATTATTTTTTTCATTAATACCAGTATCTAGTTCGCAATACCATGCACGTACTACACTGCCGACAGCAACTTAGGAATAAACCGTTTAAACTTTACTCCTGCACTCAGCCTCGCTACGTAACCTAGCTAGCTAGCTAGCTCACTATAGCTCGAGCCTAGCCCTCCGAAAACAGATTAGGGTTTCCCCTCCTCCTCCAAAACAAACCAACTTCACAATTCATGGTCTGTAGATGTTTTCTTCAGGTGTCTCAAACGTGTCACCAAAAGACAGGTTCGATTATCAATTTTCAATATTCATTTGTCGTCGTCGTCTTCGTCTTCGTCATCATTCAGCATCACTGTTCATCGTTATTCCTCTTCGTCATCAGCTTCTTGCATTGATTGAATTTTGATATTTTTAAATTATTCAAATTTTAATCTTTCAGGTTAAGGAGTTGCCAGGCGGGAAATACTCCAGTGCGGAATTGATTTGATTTGGGGCTGAATAATTTGGGGCTGATGAAATAGTGAATAAAAGGAAAAAGGTACTTATTGTTGGAAAATTCCCATGATCTTAAAATAGGGGAGGTATTGTGCGCCCAGCTGCTGGAGAGCAAGGGGGTAGTAATGGGCGGTAGTAATGGGCGGTAGTAACGGGGGTAGCAACCGAGCGAAATGGCCTAGCGAAGCAGCTGAGGAAGCGAGCAACGGGGTCTTGAATGATCGTAGCTGACAGAAGTGACACTCGCCAGAGGCAAATGAAGTACACCAACCGAGCTAGCACCCCCACCAGATAATTGATGATAGCTCTCTAACATTTTAGATGGCATCTGCAGTTTTCTTTTTGGATTTAAAGGGAAAACCCCTTTTATCCCGCAATTATCGTGGTGATATCCCTATGAGTGCAGTAGAGAAATTCCCTTTATTATTAATGGAAGCGGAAGAAGAAACATCTATTGTTCCACCTTCAATTTCTCATGAAGGTGTTAATTATCTATACATTACCCATAATAACTTGTATTTGTTAGCGTTGACTAAACGAAATTCAAATGCTATAGAAATCCTTCTTTTCTTACATAAGATTGTTGAAGTATTGACTGAATATTTTAAAGAACTTGAAGAAGAATCAATTCGTGATAATTTCGTAGTAATTTATGAATTACTAGATGAAATGATGGATTTTGGATATCCTCAAACAACAGATACTAAAATATTACAAGAGTATATCACTCAAGAATCACATGCTTTGGATGTCCAGGCTCGTCCACCAGTAGCAGTAACCAATGCAGTTTCATGGCGTAGTGAAGGAATCAATTATAGGAAAAACGAAGCATTTTTAGATGTTGTTGAATCTGTGAATCTACTTATTTCTCCATCTGGCCAAGTATTAAGATCTGAAATCCTTGGATCAGTTCAAATGAAATGCTATCTTTCTGGAATGCCTGAATTAAGATTAGGATTAAACGATAAAGTTATATTTAATCAACAATCAAATACTACTGGTCAAACAGTTGGTGCTGGTTCTGCATCTTCCAAAACAATTGAAATGGAGGATGTGAAATTTCATCAATGTGTACGATTATCAAGATTTGAAAATGATCGAACCATTTCATTTATACCACCTGATGGTGAATTTGAATTAATGTCATATCGTCTTAATACTAATGTTAAACCTCTTATATGGGTCGATTGTAGAGTAACTAATTTCTCATCGTCAAGAGTTGAAATTGTTGCCAAAGCCCGTGCTCAATTCAAGAAAAGATCTAATGCGAACAATGTAGAAATCATTATTCCTGTTCCTGATGATGCTGATTCTCCAAAATTCAAAACTACTGCTGGTAGTGTTAAATGGCATCCTGAGAAAGCCGCTATTATTTGGAGAATAAAACAATTTGGTGGAGGTCGTGAATTCAATATGAGAGCAGAACTTGGCCTTCCTTCTGTTCGAGATGCTGATGGTACTTCTTCTAAAGTGAAAAGACCCATTTCGGTTAATTTCACTATTCCTTATTTTACAACTTCAGGAATTCAGGTCCGATATCTCAAAATTATTGAACCCAAGCTTCAATATCAATCATATCCTTGGGTACGATACATAACTAAAAGTGGTGATGATTATACAATACGTATGTAAAAAGTCTAATACGAATCCATGCTAACCCATGCGAACTCATGTTTCCTATAGAATATATGACAATTTTTTTCTTATGACTGCAGTTCAATTTAGCGTAAGATTCCAGTCTGTGTCTGCGGCAACTGAGGCCCCGACCTTCTGAGGGTGGACATATGCAGACTGGCATATATATATATATCTAGCAGTTAGACTACCAGATAGGTCGGCCGAGCATTCATCTCGAACGTCCTGGCAACCAAGGTGTAGCATAAGTTTTCGTGATTGTCCCATTCTTCTGGCTCCCCCTATCGGGCCTTAGCCCAACCGGAAACCTGCACGAAGCGATATTCAATCCTAAAGTTCAACCAATAACTCCTAACCGTTCTCCGCCTGCTCCTATTCGCATACCATCCCCTCCCCTACAACCCTAGGTTGCCCTTTCTCGAAGAGGGTGGAGATGGACATAACCATTCCACACGAAAATGGCGATGACAAAATGGAATATTGTAAGGAGAAAATAGATTGATATGCGTCTGGGGGACCGGGCTAGTAGTAGGGCTACGCCTCGGGCGCGGGGGTCAGATCTCGAGCATAGAGAAAGTCAAGAACGGGGAAATTAATACAAGTGGTATTGGCACATTAATAATCATTATCTTTATATGTATATTCCTTTAACACTAACCAGGTCAAAATTTAGTTCATACCATCTCATAAAGTCATATCTTCTTATCTTCTAACTACTGTACAGCCGACGATCAAGCTCACGTAGGACATTGGCCACACTATTAACTTCGACCTGCATACCCCGAGTATTCAATTTACCGACAAGCGTTCCAAAATCTGCTTTCCCAAAATCTTTATGACGCGATAAAGTACGATAAGCAGCCGAAGCAGGGATGAAAGCACTAGTCGAACTCGATGTAGTTGTTGTATTATTAGATCGAGATGCCAAAGTAGAACAAAACAGAGTTGACATAGGATCAGTCTGACATTGCATACAATTTCCAGGATCTCCAGTACATTCGAAAGAAACTGGGCTGTTTTCACCAGATACTGACAACGATGAAGTAGGAGAAGTGGTTGATTTCAGAGGCGTAGTACTAATGGAAGTTGTTGTATGAATTTCTCGAGATGGACCTGGATGTAAAGCAGGCAACTTAGTCTTATTTCCACCATAAGACCATAGATTGTTAAGGACAATAGGTGGAAGAGTATTATCCTCAATATCGCCAACAATATCTGTTGACGAAGTTTCAGAAGAATTATTGACTTCCACATCGCTCGTTTCTTCACATACACAGGGAGTGCCTTCAGAACAGAAACCACATCTATCGCTAGGTTTAATAGGACCAGAAACTGGTTTAGTAGATATATCTAAGGCGGTTGCAAAAGAATTAACGTGCGTATGTCCATGATTTGCAGTAGATGTGTTTTTCTTCTTTGATGGACGAGAATATAATTCAGTGAAGTCAACTTCAAAAGGCTCATCAGTGTCAGAATCTTTGGTTCTCTTTAAAGGGACGACTGATGATGATGATGACGATGTTGACATATTGTCGCTGGTGTTAGTATTTAGATTTGAAGTCGCCTGTACTTCCTTTTTCTTGATACCGAACGCTTCACAAATACAATCATCCTTAACGCAAACCACACAACCTGCATCATCACTACTGTTATTATTATTTTGGTTTCCAACAGGAACTGGTAATCTTTCCTCTAAAACTCTATCTAAAATATCCATGGGTGATTCATGAGAAGACATAGCAGGAGATGCCATTTGATAGGCAGAATTCTGCTTGGCTAGTTGAAGGTGTAAATCTCGTAATGATCTACGAAGTTCTTCATTCTCACGAATGACAGTCTTTAACTGAGTTTCCAAACGAACTTCACGGGCATCTCTATCCTTTTCAACGTGACTGAGTTTTTCTTCTAGTTCACCAACCATAGCAGCTCTTCTTTCTCGGAAAGCTCGTTGGGCAGCTCTATTTTGAGCTTTTCTTTTATTTTGAGGAGTATCAGCAGCGGGTTTTCTTCCTGGTTTAGGCCTTGGGGGTAAAACCCAAACTTTGGAAGTTGAAAGTTTCGGAACTGTAGTAGTTGCAACTGGTGATGAAGAAGAAGGAGAAGAACTACTGCTATTAACCGAGGTGGTAGTCGTTGTAGTAGAAGAACCATTGGGAGTAATAGATTGCACTTTTTTAAGAGGTAGAGGTACTTTATTATTAGTTGATACGGCCGGCTGGACCGATTGGACCGACTTCAGAGGCTCTACTGCAATATTGTTCGCCGCCGTCTTCGTATTACTAGCTTTTGGAGCTACCGCTACTACCCGAGGAGCGGATGCCAGACTAACTGAAGTTATTCCTACTGAGCCAGATCTTCGCGAGGACGAAGAAGAAGAAGAAGAAGAAGAATTTCTCACTGGGGTTCGCACTGGACCCCGAGCTATTGGACGAACCGGAGCAGGTGCCAGATGAGAAGGAGCATGAATACTCGACCGCTTAGGGCCTGCCGAACCAGTAACCGGAACACGAGGAGCCGGTGCAAGTGCTAATGGTCGACTCATAATTGACGGTGATTGTTTTATCTTTCAAAAATATTTTTTTCCGGAACTAATCCAACTTTTGAAAGTAGTAAACTACCAGCCTCAAATTGTAAGAGCCCAAATTTAAGAGGACAAGTATAAGATATCAGATATTAATAGGTTTCAACGTGTAAGATATCAGAAATTAATTGATTACAACGTCAGGTATTAATGGGCCTCAAGATATAATAAACCTTCTCCGACGAAAGGCAAAAAAAAGTGACGGCAATATCTGTATATATAAAGGATACAGATAGTTATGACTGCTGGCATATGCTTTCTAATTGGACCAAACAAGGCAATAGATTGATGAATCTGATAAAATTTGCACCCCACTTCTTTACTATGCGTAGATTGTAGTCCTGGGTTTGGGTTAGTATATTTTTCCTAAAAGGGTAATTATGAGCATTTTATCTGATCAGATAAAATAAGATCTAATGCACGTTTATTGCTAGCGCAGTTCACACATAACTTTTGAGGCGAAAGGAGGTGGTCTAACAATTGTGGATAATGAATGGACAGAGTTTTATAAATAAAAGAATAATAATTCTAGAATATATTAAATGCTTTTTTGTTTCGAACAAACTTGTTCTATTAAGGCTATGTCAATGGGAAATTCACAATATTAAAAAAGTTATGTAACTTCTAAGTAGATCTCTCGTAATTCGAAATTAGAAGTTACTCAATTTTCAACGTCAAAAGGTGGTTAGATTTAGCCCAACTCAAAACGTATATTGACTCACACTTACAAATAATCTCCGAAATCGGACGAAATTTTGTTGTGCTTGCCAAGATTCTGCCGGCTATGTCACTAATCAAAATCGGACAATTATTTTGTTGATCGTTGATTATCATAATGACTGCATAGGTCGTCGGTTAATTTATGATCAATACGGCATAGAAATCATCGTCGAGTTTATTTCGTCTACCTCTGGCTGCTGCCGTTCGTAGCTTCGCTCGATTGCCCCATCTCATGCAATGGGACAAGTTACCCCGATCTAGTGCCCTATTATGCGATTCTTTGCGTGGTATAGACTAACAGTTTTTGCCGAAATAGAAGTTTTAATGTTTTAATTCCAGTCATAAATTAAGGAAACTGAGCGAAGTATAACATATTAACGAGGTCTGGGACAGGGCTGGCCGTCCTAGGTGCTGCCGGAAGCTGACTATGAAGACTGTGGTGGGGGGTTGCCCGAGATCTTCTGGTGGTCACGGTCCTTCGCGGGAGAGCAAGCGGATCTTGAGCCAAAGGAGAGGGGGTCTGCTGTAAACTTTTGACAGTACTTACCTCGGGCACTCTCACTGACCGACCTTTTGAACCTCTCGAGCGAAGCGACAGCCGCCGGAGGCAATACATCTTGTGTTTCAAGAAATATAGGCAATAACAACCTAACCCTACGTCATGCCTTTCAATTGTTTGCTAAGCTGACTTCAGACGTGGTGATTAATTTTTTAATCTTTTCTACGAAAAGAGGTCCAGATCTGGGAGTTGGAGATGCAGTTTAGAGGGCCGGCGTTGACATTGCAGCCTAGTAGTCAAAGCACAAAGAAATAGGCAGAAATATCTTAAAAATTCAACAAAAACCAGATGCGTCGTGACTGTTAGCAGCAGTACGGCATCTCGAACTTCGTGAATACTTTCATTGGAGTTGCGGTCTCCGCAAGCATTCGGCGTTCGCAAGCAAGTGTATACATACAGAAAAAGTGTATTATTCTTACAAAAAAATTAAATATTAGTCTATAATTCCTATGTAATAATTACTGATTAGACGCGAATATCTCCTCATCTCTATATTGTTTTGGAGAGCTAAGGAGTTGATACAGGGTTATCTTATTTTCCTTTGGCTCCAAGAGGAAACGATCGACACCCTTTATGATATCAACTACATTAACACCTTTCTTCGTCGCATACTCGTCAATCCTCTTCACGAAGGCTTTTCTCCTGAAATAGGAACGGTAAACCCCCTCTCCTTAGCTAGCCGTCGTAATCTCTTATGTTGATCATGTAGACTTTCTTCCCCCAGTCCAGAATAGTACTCCCTGTAAGTCTCCGCTGCAGTTCGAATCGTTTGCTTCATTCGGTAATCATCCTTAATCGTAAAGTTGTTGCTAGATACAATCGTTGTTACATCCAGATTGGGCAGATTAGGCCGGACAGGCCGGACAGGCATAACTAACTCCCTTTCACTTTGCAGGTGCAAGTGACTCTGAAGATAGGAGACGGTTACGTGTTGTTTCTAATTCGAGTGATGATTCAATGGCAACACTTTGAGATTGAAGAGCCTGAAAGCTGCTATCGGAAGACTTCAATAATTCCCTAAGAAGTAGGTCCTTTGTGGCTTCGGCTTGTTCATTGCTGTTTCGATACAGTGCTATAAAATTCAGGAGCAGTAGGCTCATATTCTGTAGCTGTCCAGATCGATTGTCCGACTGATTCTCCTAATTCTCAAGCCGATTGTGCACCCGACTGAGGGACTCCTTCATTTCATGGATTTGTGCTCGTGTTTTGCTCTCGGCTAACTGATGGGCAACTTCCAGTCATTGCATTGATTCATGAAGCACTCTAGTTTGCAATCTTTCGCGTACGCCTTCTGGGACCTCCCTCTTGAAAATGCTGCTGCTGAAGAGCAGCAAAGGCCTCATATTCTGGGGATCTGAAAACTGAAGCATTATAAACAGGGTTGCTTTCTAAATTGTCGTCAGTGTCCATTTCCTGGATAATAAATAGCCGATCTTGGATCAAAATGTCTCTGAGATAATCCACAAAATCTTTGACTTTTATCCTGTCACAATGAAGTATACGCTCGCAGTTATTCTTCTTGGTGGTATCACGGCTTGCATTTGTGGCAGATGTTGAAGCTTCTCCGACTTCTCCTTCAGCTTCAGGTTCTATTTCTGTTTCTCTTTCAGCTTCAGCTTCAGTTTCTGTTTCTCTTTCAGCTTCAGCTTCAGTTTCTGTTTCTCTTTCAGCCTCAGCTTCAGCTTCTGCTTCAGTTTCAGCTTCAGCTTCAGCCTCAGCTTCAGCTTCAGCTTCAGTTTCAGCTTCAGCTTCAGTTTCAGCTTCAGTTTCAGTTTCAGCTTCAGCTTCAGCTTCAGTTTCAGCTTCAGCTTCAGTTTCAGCTTCAGCTTCAGTTTCAGCTTCAGCTTCAGTTTCAGCTTCAGCTTCAGCTTCAGTTTCAGTTTCAGCTTCAGCTTCAGCTTCAGCTTCAGTTTCAGCTTCAGCTTCAGTTTCAGCTTCAGCTTCAGTTTCAGCTTCAGCTTCAGTTTCAGCTTCAGCTTCAGTTTCAGCTTCAGCTTCAGTTTCAGCTTCAGCTTCAGTTTCAGTTTCAGCTTCAGCTTCAGTTTCAGCTTCAGCTTCAGTTTCAGCTTCAGTTTCAGTTTCAGCTTCAGCTTCAGTTTCAGCTTCAGTTTCAGTTTCAGTTTCAGCTTCAGTTTCAGCTTCAGCTTCAGTTTCAGCTTCAGTTTCAGTTTCAGCTTCAGCTTCAGTTTCAGCTTCAGCTTCTGCATCTTCTAGTTCTAGTTCTTCCGCTGCCCGCGCAGCAAAGTCTACCCGATCCCCATTTTCAGCAGGGTTCTCAATGCCCACGTTCGCTTCCGATGATAACATCCCTTGTTTGATTTATCAGGGAGCAATAAACTTTCAAGATTATTCTCCTTCAAGGCATCGAGATATTGGTTGATGAAGCCAAATATTTGCTCTTCGAGGGCTTCTGCAACTTTTGGCCCATTTGCTCTATGTAAATAGTAGCCTTCATCAGGCGCAAAACCTGCCAAAGCATGCATGCATATACGAGGAACAGCTGTCAGATAGCTCTGAACTAGAGGGTTCGTGTTTCATTTACCAAACTGAGCAATGCTAGCATCTGGAACGCCCAAAGAATTCGCAATAACGTGCTGAAGACCCACGGAAAACGTGCGTCTTCTTGTCAGATATTATGCCTGCCCTATTTAAAATTTCAGCAATCTGAGTACTGTGCCATTTTGTTTCCTAAATTAGATGGGGCGACAAACAGTTTGATCCGGTACCAAGCCGATCTTTTGGGAAAGATCTGGGACATCATGCTTTATATATCTGCCTCGCCTCATTTTCTTTACAACTCGAACGTCTCTTTTTTGTTTTTTATCATCGTCAGTTTTATGGTATCGCCAAAACAAGGAGGCAGCCAGGGCATGATGTAAACATAAAAATGGATTTTTATGACGATACGCGCCAGTATATTCGATCGGTTCGTTTTTGATTGTCCCATTGCAAACAGCAAATAGTTTGGTGGACCGAGACCTCCATTCTGCCACACGACATCCCTCATACAGAAGTCTGATAACTCTGCTAACCGTGCATTATCCCCCCTTAATATAAACCCATGACACATGAGCATAGATGCCCAAAGATTGAATTCTTGATCTTTTAACAGTGCCCGATGTCCCAATCTTTCTAGCTCTCCTATTTGATATCCGTCACTAACTGTACCTGTACCTTTGTCAGTGCCATTAAGTCGTTTATTTCTGTGTGTGTCCTGTTTCGTCATAGTTTTGAATTGCTTCACTTGATTATAGAAGGCAAGTTGAATCGGAGTTGGGCGATCCTCTTCAGTTTCATCCTCCAGATTTGGGTATTTATCACAGAATAAGGATCCCTGTAAAACTTGAAGCTTTGATAGCGCATTTATTAAGCCTTCTATAGTCTTCCACGCCAAATGTGGCCTATCATTTTTTTTATATTCTTTCGGATAAAGCACTGCTCTTCTACCAGTAGCGATCTGAGGATATTTCGATGTTATGTCAGGCGTGCTCTTGGCCCAATTAATAAATTTAACCAGTTTTGGAATATAATCTTCTACTGTACTTGGCGCGACTGTAACAAACGGTCCTTCTTCCACAATTTTGGCTACGAGCTCTGCTACTCACCTTGCATCATCCATCATTTCACTAATCTCATATTTCAATTCGTTTCTTGATCTACTTAAGTTTTGTCTATAAATATCTATGTATCTTTCTTCATTTTTGTTTTCATTCGTCATAGAATTTGATCTCTGTAAAAGCAATAATAGACTATCTGAATTATTAGATTTGTCCGATTTTTTTTGTTTACCTCAACCAATTCGTTGGAATATACCTCATAACATCGATTATTATTAAGAATTACTTGTAAGTTAACATTAATAGGTCAATGCTTAGAGAATTAAGTTTTCTCGGAGATCCATGCACCACATTGGGTATGGTAAATCCTTATCCACGGTTAAGGTTATTTTCAGACACTTGCAGAATGAGTGTCCTGACAATAGTTTGTCAGGGTGAGGGTTATCCTTCACAAGTTATACCCCATTGACGCAGCCGCGTCATGTAAGTTAAGGTTAACCATGCGCATGCATGCCCATCATGCATGAAACATTAACTTGGTAGTGATTGTTAACGTTAAGTTAAAGTTAACAACTTTTATATTAACGCGTCCCTCTTTGGGGAACATTTTCTTGTTTTCTTTCATTCTCTCATGTTTAAGAAGGATAATTGAGGACTCCAGGAATTTTTGATGAGATAGGAAGAAAACATAAATTGCCAGGGGAGAGTCATTCTTAATTTTAATTTTACGTTTCCATCAGTGTTATCTGACATGTCGTGTTGACAGCTATAATTAGAATCAACTTAATTAACTTGAGAAACTGTTAATTTTAGAAGTTAAGTGAGGAATTTATATTGGCCGGATAATAACAAATAAGCGTTTACTAGACCTCATTCGTCAATTGGTCACTTACGCATTATCATGGGTCAAATAGATAAAATATCGCTTCTGCCTGTTGAAATTTTCGACAATATTACCAAATACCTATCCACTAGTGACCTTGCATCTCTCAGTAGAGTTAACAAGAAGTTGTATGACTTGGTATATCCTCTACTCTGGTCCCATGTGGTTTTGCAAGACAGCGACGGTTATTATGTATTTGGTGACTTCTTCCTGCCTGGTGGCTCTCTAATCAATGAAGACTTTGCGTGGCCAGAAGGTCCTCCAGGGCCACGTCATCGGAATTTGAGCAAAATATCTTATGAACTTGCTGCGAGTAGGGCTGAGATGGCCAATGCGTTGGCGAAATCAATTTGGAACGGAAATATCCGTCAAAGTACTCTTGAATATATTCGAAGCATTTCAGTCATTGCTAGACCGTCACAAAAGGCCAACAATGTTTATATTTTTACAGAAGAATCCAACAGAGATTGTAGCTCTGAGGTGGTGACTTTTCCCAGGTATATTGAACAAATATTTCTAGTGGACAGGACCATATTTCCGAATTTAACCTATATAAATTATTTTTTTGATTTTTATAATTATCCTCCTGATGATATGGGCAATAATTCTGATCTTCTAAAAACAATAAACAAATATGTTACTGTTTCAAAACAAAATGATAAAACAGTCACCTTATCAATATGGATTCTTGTTCATAAACAAATGTTGGATGCTATAAACATCAGTCGTGAACTTACTGATAATCTTGGCTGGCTGTTTTTAAAAATTTTCTACCAAGCAAAATTCTCTGAAGAAGATTTTTTCACATGCGTACGAAACTGCCAGAATCTCAAAGTACTAGCAATTGAATGCCTTTATTAGGATTCACTGGATCGAACTGATAATCCGATTAACACAAATAATAAACTCAAACTCAATGAGGTGTTGAGCGGGTTGTCGAAGCTCAATTCATTTTCGTTAAGTTTAAAAGCTTGTGAGAAAGTAATTGAAAACAATAGTATTCTTGATACTTTTGATGCGAGTAGACTTCTATCGAATGTTCAAGATTTGGCGGTCGAATCCTACGGAGATATGGACCAAAGAAATCCGTGGTTGTCAATAACTCAATCTGAGCTTAAAGTCAAGTCATTGCTTTTGCAGTTCTATATATTCTCTGACATTGGATTGCAGGAAATATTCTTTAATGGCCGATTGAATTGGGGAGAAAACTTACTTGCTATTCATGTTTCTGGAGATTGGATCCCTAAGTTCTTTGACGTGTCTGTGTTCAGGAGCTGTCCTAGTCTTGTTGACGTTACCTTTGGAGAGATTTCTAAAAACGGGATGGAAGCTCTGGCCGCCAATTGTCATGATCTTCGTCAATTAGCTATTATTAATGATGGTGAGAGCATTGATGATAGTGATGCTGATAGCTATGATGGTGGTGAAGCTGATAGCCATTATCATCTTTATGTTAACTCATATCTTGAAAATTACGAATAGTTTGATGATAATTCATTATCACAATTAGCTGCAGACTGTCCAAACCTTACGCATCTGTATCTCTGTATGAACAAAACTGGCGATCGGTTGAATAGAACTGTCATTGAACAGCTCGTAAGCAACTGTAAAAATCTGAAAGAGTTCTGTATAAGCACTGAGGTAGATATCAGAAACAGTATCGGACTACCAGACGGGTAGTTTAAAACAACTGAAAATCGCGGTCCTTGGTTAACTAGGTTGGCCAATAGAAAAATGGGAGTGATAAAATACAAGCTGTTCCGCTTTGATATCTCCGCCTACAAGGCTGAGATGACCGGTGCCATTTGATAGCGAATGACCAATTTTCTATTATTTATTTCATTAAAATTGTAGCTGCATCTATTAATTGAACTAGAATTTTGCCCAACCGAACCATAAGAAAAATACCGCCTAGTTTCTATCAAGATCTTTTCATTTATAGTGAGAATAAATTCACTTAATACAATTACCCAGGACCTGTCTTATTGGTACGCTGATCAAATATGCCAACGTTACAGCTGATCGACATTCTAAAGCGTCTGCTAAACACATGACAGTTAAGATCTCTGCAGAGTTCAAAGAGTTCAAACTTCTTGCAAGATTGAATCCACATATCCTTTGAGACAAAGCTTGCACTTCGCAAGAGAATATAATTCGAGCAGATTTCTCAAGTGGAAGAACTCCGATCAAGTGAATATCGTAACCACATAAAATCTGAACCTTGGAAGATATCAACTGGTCTTGTTATTCATGGATAACTAAGTCTCTTCGACTATTCTTATGGGCTTATAATGTAACTCTTCTCAGCCCCAAGACTTAGAGGCTAAAACATTTAAGAATAAATTTAAAGCTGAATTTAATAAATAGTGCCTGCTTGCAGAAACATATGCCAGCCTTTTCGTATATGCCAAAGTTCTTATTTTTTGGCATAATTAATCTTATAGGCAATATAACCATAAATATATTAACGTAATAAATATATTAAAGTAATAAACAGTCATCTCTAACTTACTACTGCCAGTTATCGACAACAAAACCGTTGGTTCTGGCATTCGGATTAGCACTGCCATCAGGGAGGATGTGCATGAGGTCTGGGTATAGTCGCACCCGTGAAACTTATAACTCCAGCGATACTTTTCCTTTCCTGTGCAATGCATTGTGCAGGGACTCGACCTGGCTGCTTTAACTAGTTAAGGATTCATAGACCTACTTTAACCCGTTAAGTTATCATAACAATAAACTTGTGCGAACTTAACTATGTAAGTCTAACATGGTGACAGTGGATTCATGAGCAGAAAATGAGCAAAACCACTGGAAGATGAACTTGAAAATATATAATAGGAAATATTGCCTTCAGCATAGAGTAGTGAATTTCTGCAGTTGCTAAATACAAAATATTCCTAGAGTTGAAATTTAATAAGGATTTCCTGATCAGAAGTAGATTGGGCTTCCTGATTAGGAAATGATATAGACTTAACCTCGAGCGTAACGAGCCTAGACCACAGCCGAGAGTCAAACAAACCGCGGTATATACCTTGAGGCAACGGGAACCGAAACTGAGAAATTGTTTAATATATTTTGAATGAAATGTCCTACATATTACGCAACATAACTGTTTAATGAATCAACAAAGTTTAAAGCATGTTCAATTGTATCAAAAAAAGCATTTCCCTTTGTCTGATGCAAAACTATATCATTAATTCCAGAAGTTTCAAACATTCTCCGGATAGTCTTATCCATTGGCATCCTAGTAAATATAACAGAAATACCCCGGTCAGTATAACTAGAAACGATTTCATAAAGTACATGGATTGCACTAGAATCACACTCAGTCATTCCTTTTAGATCAAGAATAAGATATTGAATAGTACCTTGATGAACTAATCGAGGATGAGATGGATGTACTCTCATAGATCCATAAAATTCAAGTCGCCTTAATCGATTAGCCAAATCCCCAGTATTTGCAAAAGTTAAAGGTTCAGGGGTTTTAACAATCAGACATCCTTCTACAGATTCAAGAACATCAGGATTTTCATCTGCATTACGAAATATATTTGTTCCAGAAAGGCGACCTAATATTTGAATTCTTGGTCTAGTTGCATGACGAATAACTCGAACGAGTGAAAAACTACCCCAACTGCAATACCAGTTTGAACAGACCAAAAAAGCGTAAACACAAGTGTTAGAAATAAAGTAAAAAGATCTTGATATCCACCGATTTTCCAATACCTTCTTCAACTAACGATATACCAATAACAGTAATAATAGCTGACACCACGCATTTTGGTAGATAAAAAAAATATGGCATAAGATATGCAATAGCTAATATAGTAGTAACTAAAGCCATAACAATACTAGACATTTGTGTTTTTGCACCAGAAAGACCATTGACTTTACTTCTAGCATACCCACCAGATGAAGGTAACAAGACTACCAGCAACATTACAAAGTCCTAAAGCAACCAATTCACGATTGGTCGATATATTATAATCGAATTTACTTCCAATAGCTTTAGCAGCAATAGTGGATTCAAAGAAACCTAACACTGCACAAAAAAAGCTGCAGAGAAATTTGTCTCGAAATCCAGCCATTTTTTGGGAGTAATAGGAAACTCAACATTGACTTTGCCTGGAGTTATAGCACCTACTACTTCTAACCCATGTTCATCAAGATCAAGTTGAGTACAAACAATAGTAGAGATGATGACAACAAAGAGGATTTCAGGGAAGAAATGTAATAATTTAAATTTGCCAGTATAACTTCTCTTGATGAACCTTAAACCAAATACAATCGCAAGCGCTGAAAATGACATTTTAGTTGTTAAAGGATGTGCTAAACGCCAATGTTCTAATATGTAGCAGTTATTTTTTGCATTATTGCATCTAGACCTAAACAAGCAGGTAATTGATCAACGACCATTAGAATTCCAACCGCAGAAATAAACCCCCGAAGAAGGCTTTAGATAATACTGAATCCAAGAATCCGAATCTTAATAAACTTAATAATAAAACTGCACCAGATGCACCAGCAATAATACCAGTAACTTCGGATGTAGTCAGATTGCCGACCTTAGCAGCAGCTGTTGTCATAACATCAGAAGCAGGATCATTCCTATGAAGGAATCATTGCTTGACCAACTACCAATGATATGCTAAAGATGTAGCATAACTCATACTTAATGGGTTTTGGAAACTTGCTAATGTAACACCAGCAACTATATCCCTAAAAGATACGATGATTGATACTGAGAAATAATAAGCCCAATAAGATCTAGCTTCTGGTTTTAAAGTGCCCGATTCTGGTAATTTAACAGGAGTAGCAGGCCGACAAATTATTAATCATCCAGGGTTTCAGTACGGTCTGTATAAGTTGCAATATGGTGCTGAGACAGACCAGACGGGGAGCGCTTTTTACTTTTTTCATTTTCTCTATTTCTCCTCAGAATCTCACCTAGAGCCTGGTCGATGGCGGTTAATCTGTGTTGGAATTGTTCTGGAACATTGTTCCTTTCTCGATAGATAAAACTATCGGTATGCGAGTCCATATAAGTTATAAATATAATTTTAACTAACTTAACTAGTTAACGTTAACAATTATTCAATTCAAACGAGAACCGTCGAGATGAAATCAAGAATTAGTGATGAAAATCAAACTTTCAATCCTTTTCAAGGTAGCTAGCTTATCAGTTATCATAATTACATAAGTTAGCTAACGTTAACTTGTGAAACAAAAATAATCATATTATATGAAAATTGTCAACATTAAATTTAATGTTAACTGTTTTGCTATTTCCCATGTCGTAGGGTACCTGTGAATTTTAGTTGCCATAGTAATTGGTCGCCTTAAACGGTTAACGTTAACGTTCGTTAACTTAAAAGTTATTGGGACAGCAGGGACATCGCAGGTACCTCTATTTTAAAATATTATGTTTCATATTCTACTATCGAGCGATATGTTTGTGTCTGCAGACAGCGCGAAACTTAGACAAGGTGTTGTACCGGCATCTTCTGACAGTACTGTTTGTTACCTCGGGCTCTCTCACTGACCGACCTTTTGAACCTCTCGAGCGAAGCGACAGCAGCCGGAGGCAAGACCGATGTGACTGGTAGGCCGGCCCGTGCGCGCGCGCACGTCCTTTATACGGCTAGTAGTAAGTTATAAACGCCCGAACATTTCCGCTATTAAAATCTTCTTATCTAACTAGATAGATAGATGGTAGGGTTAATTTCTATATTTGGGTTGTACTTGAAATTTCGTGAAAAAATATCGATCGACGTTTTCCATTGAGCTGACCTGAACTGAACTGATCCTGACATTTAGACTTCTTCCTATGAGCTTGTCTTGAAGTTTAACTGACCTGATTCTGAACCGAGCCATTATCTTATTTCTTTTCAGATATATCTTCTTTATATTGAATTACGCAAAAAAGTACATTCACTATGCTTAGATGGAATCGTTTAAGCCGGTCAATAACAAGTTGTAGACCACCAAGTTGTAGACCACCAAGTGGTAGACCACCGTGTGGAAATTTCAATGGTTTGGCTTTAGAATTAGCTTCTGTACCATTCAAGAACTTCAGGTTAATTGCTACTAGTCAAAGTAGAGATACGCCACCACCTGACACAAATATTTCCTCTTCAGCAGATCATCAGGATGGTCTTGGATCTGTAAATTTTCTAGAAAGACAAACTTATCGAGATATTAAAAGAGAAGAACGAGATAGGAATAATAAAAATATTAACCCAAGTTTAGATTCAGAATCAACGGTCAATAAACCATTTATCAAAAGAAATATTCGACAGGTTTTCGAGGATGGTATGAGAAATGCCAGGGACTATGAAAGCACGCCCAAAGCTATAGATGAATCTGCCATTGATACTGATACTGGTAGCTCACTAAAGGGATTGAGAAATACTTATCGACAGAATAGAACTTCCAAGTTTAATTCTCGTTCATCCACAACAACAATTAAAAAAAAATATGGGACTACCAACACTAGCGTTCCTGATAATTTGCTACCATTTAAGAACTTCTCCGTATACGACACCCCATATAGCAGATTATTCGAGGTGGATTCATCTAAGCTCTCTTATTCTCCATTAGAAGTACCTGATCAGCCACAAGTACCGGAATTATCCCATAATCTTGATAGAGTTTTATTTAGTCCCGGCGTTCATGTTCTAAAAGATAAACGGACAAATGTATATAATTTCTCTCCCTATTTGGAAAATATCATGTCAATTAGGGATTTTGATTTCGACTTCATTGCTAAATATATTCCTTCAGGAAAGGATTCTAGATTAGCTAGACTAGCTAAAGAAAATGGCCGCAAATATACCGGATCAACTAGTAGCCTAACATCAGTATTAACACAGTTCCATCACTTGCTATCTCATGAGAGAGATCCACATATTATGTCATTGTCAAAATTCTTCAGAGGTAATAAAGTATCATTTTCGGGAATTCAGAAATTACCAGTATCAGTGTTCTTACGTTATAACCCAGAAACTGATACTTATTCTGTTGATGCAGATAAATCACTAAGCGACGATATCATTGTATCAGTATTGGGTCAGCAATTAGAAACTATGTTAACAACTCCAGAGGTAGAATTTGAAAACTACCGTAAAAGTCTGTCACATAACCTTGATATCAATTTAAAAGGTGGATCTAATACCTATAATTATACCCAATGTGGTGATTTCCTAATGCGATCTCAATTAGACTGTTATGATGATCGATTACCTGGAACAGGAATGTTTGATCTTAAAACCAGAGCGGTTTGTGCTGTTCGTCATGATATGGATTATGTTCAGATTCAGGATGGTTCTAATTATCAAATAACCAAACTTGATGGGGAATTTGAATCATTTGCAAGAGAATGGTATGAACTTATTAGATCGACTATGTTTAAATATTCTCTTCAGGCTAGGATCGGTCGTATGGATGGAATATTTCTAGCGTATCATAATGTTCGTAAAATATTTGGATTCCAATACGTACCTCTATCTGATATGGATCAAATTTTCCATACCTCTCATCTCATTCCTGTGCGCCGTTCACAATCTTCCCTAAAAGACACATCCAAGCCAGTATCTGAATATATTCCATTGGATGATCGGATGGCTGCCTGTGCATCAGTTATCGCTGATAATGAATTTAAATTATCAATTCAAATGTTCAATCAAATGTTAGATAAAATTATTGATTCCCATCCTGAGAAGGCAGCATCATTTAATCTTGTTTTCCATACTTCCTCTTCTGGTAGAATGAATGTTTTTGTAAAGCCGATGGTTGAAAATGATATTGAAGTTATTCAAACAACTGGATACGATAAGGACGTCGTATCAAGGCCCTCGGAAATTAATAGGGATATCTCTACTTCTGAACAATCGACCTCTTCATTATGGAAAAATTACTCTCAAGACTCGGACCCTCATACAATTATAATGCATTCAAAGTCCAATCCCGACATCATACCTCCCGATGTAAAAGTGTATCAGGTTGTTATTAGAACATATGTTAACGGAGTATTTGTGCCAGGTGATAAACATCCTCATTTGGAGAAGGACACTGATATATGGTCAGTAAATTGTATTATGCATCAAATGCGACAGTCAGCAGCTGAACGCATATTTAGTCGCACTTTCAAGTTAAAGAAAAACGAAAATCGTATTACTTCGACCCCTCAATTGGAGCGTCTCGATGCAACTCAAGAAGAATTAAGGCGTTCTGAAGCATTGAAGAAACTTGAAGTTCCAAATGCGAAACAGGAGTTTTTGCGATATCTTAGTATCAAAGGAGAAAATCTTCAGCGAGAATGGGAAACTCAATACGGTGATAAGGAGAAGTTTATATGGTTTCCGAAGCCTATAGAGAGGGTTGCAACTGAACAAAAATAAGAATCTAAAAAATGTTAGATTTTTTTGCATTTTATGTTGTATTTATATTGTATTTATATGTACTGTATATTTTTTTATATGTATTCTGTAGATAAATATTTCCTATACCTTCATTCGATACGTTGGCTCTGGTAGCTAGTTCTCCACGGAGTATGGTCCTAGATGTCTAGATATCCTCGGGCGACGCTGCCTATGCTCGATGTTACGCCTTGACTATGGCAGTTGTATTCCTGGCCATTCATTTACTGCCTGCCGTAAACATGGTCATGCCGTGGTCACTGTGGTGTTATGGCTGCGATCAGAATCGTACTATAATCATCACTTCTCAGTAATGATCCAAACATCTAGACCTAGATTAAACTTATTGGGCTCATATATATTCATAAAACCTCCATCAAAGCCGCATATTCTCTCCAACAATATTGGCTAAACATACGTATTCCTGACATTGTCAATAAAATATTTGGGTCAACTAAATTTACTAAAACATTATATCCGCCGGGATTATCTCGAAATATTAGTATTCTGTACTAGGCTGACAGCTAATCGTCTTGTAAATTATTGTTTTATGAGCAAAATTGCGAACCCAGAAAACGGAACAGACAGAAGAAATACATGGAGATGCTATAAATATATATCTCCTGAAAATTTGATTGAAGATATCTAGATCGGTGGAGGGCTTGGGGAGCCTAACCTTGGAGGCATAGTCTCAGCCGCCGGAGGCATCCTGGCTGGTCGAGGGTTGGATCCGATCAATATTGGGCAGACTGGTTATATGCATGAGTGTGCATGTAGCTTGTTAACTGTTAACTGTTAGTTAACGGTTAACGTTAACTGATAAAATTCATGCAAGGGTTTATGCAAGGGTCTAAGATCATGCATATGCACAAGAATTGATTTCTCTGAAAGACCAGTTAATAGGGAGTAAACTTTCTATAAACGTATATATTTCCCTGTCAATTGGTTTTTTCGGCGAAGAGGTAAAATTCGCTGAAGTTCAAACTGAGTGGATTCCCAGTTACCGGAAGTTTAGTAGCCTAGCCACCTGATTAATTTTAAAAGTAGATAATTTCATAACAATATTAATACACACCCTAACAATAAATAAAAAAAAAAAATTAAAAAAAGTGAAAAACAAAATACCCAGGAGAAAACATACCAATAAACAACCAGGTTAAAAATATAGCCAAATCTCCAAAGTAATTTCAATCATACTTCTTTCAAAGGCAACATTATATATAGTTAAACAGACAACACAACAGAACAAAACATGAAAAACAACAAGAGGAATAAACAACTGATTGACCAAAGCTGATTGATTAAAAGATTAGGATTTTTCAAAAACCCCGCAAGAAACAAGACCTATATAGACTGACTACTACTATTACAATAATACAAAAAATATTTCCTTTTACTCCTTCTTAGCTCTGGCAGCAGGAGCCTTCTTCTTAGGAGCAGCTGGTGCTTTCTTTACTTTAGCATCAGCAGTCTTAGGTTTAGTAGCAGAAGCAGCAGCCTTCTTAACAGCAGGTTTCTTTTCAGGAACTTCTTTCTTTGGGGCAGCCTTCTTAGCAACAGGTTTCTTAGCAGGGACGGGCTTCTTAGTAACCTTCTTCGTAGCAGCAGCAACAGCAGCAACAGGTTTCTTAGGAGCAACTTTCTTAGGAGCAGGTTCCTTCTTCTTAAGTTTGACAGGACCAGAGGGACCTTTAGGTTGAACAAATTCACCAGTGTCAACGCCACGTTTAAGAGCTGTATTAAAAAGAGAATCATAATTAGGAGCAGTAATATTATGATTGCTTTGAATATACTTTTTCAAAGCTTGTCGACTAGAACCATTTCGTTCTTTAAGTTGAACAATAGCATCCTTAATCATATCTAAATTAGTTAGTAAATGAATTGACAACTGAGGACCCAAGAGTCTAGCAGAAGTCTAGGTTATGGCCAGCCGCCAGAGTTAGACGCATATCGATAAAATTGACAAAACTTACCCTTGTAGGTAGGATGAGTAGGAGCAGCTTTCTTAGACTTAGCAGCGGCAGCAGCGCTGGCGGTAGCAATAGCAGCAGCGGATTCCTTCTTTGGAGCCATTATTGAAATTGATTAATTCGGAGAGAATAGTTTGATTAAAACAAAGAGATTTAGATATTAAAGGAATAGAACTGAAATAAATAAAAGAAGAAAAAAGAGAAGAAACTAAAACAAGAAAGGAAAAAGAAGAGGAAAAAAAATGATCAGAACATGAGGGGCAAGTGCCAATGTTTATATAGTTTACAGCCAAATTTGGGAGGGAAAATATGTGAGATTTGTGGAGTGGGCTGCGGTGAACCTGATATTGAGAAGTAGGAGAAGCATGTTGTGGGATATAGTGGTAATAGCTAGTATACGGCAATATTGTATGTAGTACAGAGTAATAGCTAGCGCAGTTATATAGAGAGAATGATAAGGCCAAGTAGGCACGTAAACCTAAGTTACCCTAGAATTAAATTAGTGTTCGTAGATTAATTACTCGTTATAGCAAGTGTTAGTTGTTATTATGCAAAGGTTACAGCTTACAAGCCGAACCGTATTATAACAGAAAGACACACGAATAAGTCAGTTGGTCTGAGATCTATCTATAGAACCGTATCTTCAAACGTTGGTGTCTGTGTATTATAAGAATCTACTGTCGTCAGACTATAGAGTTATCATCAAAACAAGAGATCAGTCACAATAACTGAAGATTGGCCAATACTTGTTTTGATAGTTAGATCTAGGAAACAATTGTTTTTATTGACCTTAATTATTCCACATTTGGGTCCTGATTCAATATCAATGATGGGGTGTTCTGTGATATACACCTTGTACATCACAGAATGACTTATGCGCGTTACATCATTGTCCTCATCTTACAATCTGTCTATTAAAATCAAGTGTAGATCAACTGATCAAATTTAAATAATATTCTATTAGTGAGGTTGTTCTTGCTGGGCACCTAAGTTATAAACGGTCTCCATATTGGCCTCCGGTTAAAGCTTAACTTCGTTCACTTCGTTCCAGGTATGTTGAGATATTGAGATATTGAGATATTGAGATGTTGAGATGTTGATATGTTGACATGTGCCATATACCAACTCAATCTTAGCAAAGTCAAAAAGTTTTTTAGGACAAACTCTTCAGCCTATTCTGGAGGTGAATGATAAATGATAAAGTAGATATTATTATTTTTTACATTCAAGATAAATATATTACCATGGGTTGGCATCTCAGAATATTAGGATTGATCATTCGAACCGTCCGTCACATGCCACAAATCCCTAATTAATTAATTGAATATGCATGTCGTTGCTATTCGACAAGTTTGAAAATTGACTTTCAAAACTCAGAAATAACAATATACGGAACGATTTCCCTATTCTTCGCATTCCCAACAATTCTATTCTCCCAATAATGCAGTTATTCTTCTTCTTCACAAATGACTTGAGCTAAAAAATTAATTAATATGAGACGAATTACGTGACATCCACGTGACGTTCACGTGACTTGCACGTGCAATCTGCCGGCTCTTCTGCCGTTTATACCCGACGCGATCTGGTCTGTCAAGAGGAGTAGGGGTCGATGAAGAGGATGTACCTAGAGGTAAAGTTTATATTCTGGTGTAGGATATTCATGTGAAGGCCTACTTATTCAAGATTAGTAGTGATTAACGCTATCCTTGACTTTGTTAACAAGGTCCTTGAGTTCCTGTTTTGAGCCTTTTCCCACAATGCCATTCTTAAGATTATTGAAAACATCCAGAAGATCATCAGCTAATTCCTCCTTTCTATCATTTAATGCACTTAATATTCTTGGTACATTTTTCCCAGTAGTACGAAGTAAACCAGGCGGGTCAACTGCAACAATTCTACCATGGATTATAACTACTGCCAGATGAAGTACTAGAGCTGGGTCAGATGCTCGATTAAGTTGTTGCTCCATTGTAGTTATTATCTTCGATTTTATTTCATTGACACTATTATTATCAATGTTTTCAGAAACAAGAAAAGTTTTCAAGTCCTCTAGAGTTGGTTTTTTGTCGGTTTCGATGTTTAATATCTTCAAGCTACTAATATAATCCATGAGTTCATCAACTAATTTATTATGTAATTTGGTATCACTCTCGGTACTGTTAACACCATTCAGATAAACTTGTACTTTATAAAGTGTTTCGTTTCGTAATTTTCTTAAATTCTGTACTGCAGTTTCAATCAGGGTTGTTTGATAAGTGTTTCGGATTTCTCTATCCAATCCATTTGATAATAATGTAGATATAAGAGGTGTAGGCATAGATATATCAAGATTATTAACACTATTTATCATCTGATTTGTGCTGGGTAATTGGGTCTTTTTAAGTAAAATCTCTTTGATGTCATAGTTATCAGCAGCGGCATTAGCTTGAACCTCTGGTAACCCAACTAAGGTCGTTGCTTGTTGAATGGCTTCGTTTTCAAAATATGAAATAAGTGCCTTTCGAAACTCCTTTTCTAGATTTGTAGAAATTAGGTACCGGTTACTACTACCTACTAGTTTATGGGATTTATTGCTTGTGAAATAAGGTAAAATATAATTTTCAAGCAGAATAGATTTGTCTTCTTTGTAATTACTATTATTCCCATCTTCTTCTTTGTTAGTTTCAAAAAATGATAATTTAGATAAGTCCACCCATCCATTAACTGAGTTCAATTCATTCTGTACTTTATTACGACTCATATCAACGAATTTATCAGTAATAACGAAACTTGATAACTTGATAATAGTAGTATCATTTCCAACTAATTTAGATATTTCCCTTATTTTAATTCCTATTGATTTGATCAGATCTATGCTTGCAAATCCATCTTCTTCCAAACTATCAATACATTTTTTCTGTTGAGTCAATCTATAAGTTTCCGGAATGAATAATTCACCTTGACGATTAAAACTTCCCCTTATGCCGCTATCAGCTTGGAGATCCAAATCCAGGATCGATTGATATAACTGGTCGATTATTGGTTCAGGCAAACGAATAGATGTTTCCCAAGGAATATCCCTTAGCTCAGTTATTGTTTGACAATTATTAAGACGTTGAAGAAATGACGATAGCAATTGAGAATAGTTCTCCTTATTTCCAATCATCGTATTATTAATTATACTCAAATTTTTTGCATCCTCTATATTACTAAATAACCAATCTAAAAAAATAGGAAAAATCTGATTCTTTGCACAAAAGTCGGATATTCTAATAAACTGTTCTCTTTCAACAGCTTCAACAAGCTTGTTAGTCAATTGATCTACTTCTCCCTTTGAATAAATAATACTATCACCACTAACACCCTCTCCGATATAATATCCAACATTTAACCCTTTATTACTGTCAATAATTTCCCTTACAATGCTTTCAGTAACTTCACGACTTAGATCAACTTCGGGATCTACTGCCAATAATCGAATTGTAGTTCTACCATCCCCATTAATCTTTTTTTCGATATCCGACCTGGCTTGTTTCCTAGTCACAACTCCTGTTCGTGATGAATTTATATAGACATCATCGCCAACAAGTTTACCAAGTTCATTCAATGACTTTGAAACCACGCTCTCCACATCTTCAGCAGTATAAGGAATCTTTGTTAACCGCATTCTGTATTCACAGATACTAGTCGAAAAACATGCACGAATGCTACAACAACTGACGATAAGATTCACAACCGAACAATACAAAGACAATTGACGATATAGATGGAGTGAAAAATTCTGGTCGAGGGGTCAACACCCCGCCAAAAACTGCCCACGGGTCGCATGAAGGTAGCCGCGCGACATTCTAGCTAGCTATCTGCAGCTTCTAGCTATCGGAAACAACGGACCGATGCCCTTGCAGGTTGGAGTAAACTTTAATCTTCTAACACTTTATTGAAATAAGGAATTACATTCGGATTTAAAGGAGTCTTTGTAAGCTAAGCTAATCTCCGAGAACTTTTGCGGAGTTGACCACTAATGGATCTCCCTTAAGTCCTTCGCAGTTAATGGGGTGAAAATTATTGATGCGATAATCTTATAATTCTTGTGATTCTTATCATTCTCATTATCACTTAAATATTCTCATAATTCATTTAAATATTCTCATAATTCATTTGAATCTTCTCATAATTCATTTAAATATTTTTATAATTTTTTTAAACAGTCTTATATTCTTCAATTTATCTCAATCAACTTCTTTGGTAGAAATATCCATCAATTCTCTCAGGTTTTTTATTAAGTACAAAAATGTCTTCAGTTGCAGAGCAAAATTCTGAGAACTTGCTGGGCCGTTACCGTCAGTTAGCACCATCAGCTTCAGTACGGGTGTCGCCGATTTGCCTGGGGGCTATGACCTTTGGTGGTAAAGATCAAGAAAGAATCGGGGAATGTAACAAAGAGGATGCATTTGAAATCTTGGATTATTTCTATGACAATGGCGGTAATTTCATCGATACAGCAAACATGTACCAGGATGAGCAGTCCGAGGTATGGCTGGGAGAGTGGATTGCCGCTCGCAATAATCGAGATCAGCTTATCCTAGCCACCAAGTACACTTCTGGGTATAAGGTTCATCAAAAGGGAATTATTCAGGCTAATTATGGTGGTAACGGCACCAAATCTATGCGGATCTCTATAGAGGACTCCTTGCGTAAACTCCAGACAGGTTACATTGACCTATTCTATGTGCATTGGTGGGATTACACTACTTCTATTCCGGAGTTGATGCAGAGTCTTAATGATCTGGTAGCGTCAGGAAAGGTCAACTATCTGGGCATTTCCGATACACCAGCTTGGGTGGTGACTAAAGCCAATCAGTACGCCCGTGACCATGGATTACGGCAATTTACTGTATACCAGGGCCTGTGGAATGCTTCTATACGAGACTTTGAACGCGATATCATCCCCATGTGCCATGCTGAAGGTATGGGCCTATGTCCGTATGGGACTCTAAACCAGGGAAGATTCCAGACTGCTGAGGGTTTCAAGGAACGGGAGAAATCAAATCCCGGTCGTAATTTCATTCCCATATCAGCACGAGATAAGCAGGTCTCGGCAGTCCTGGCAAACATGGCAGATCATAAAGGCGTGTCGTTATTTAATATCGCACTGGCGTACGTTTATCATAAAGCGCCTTATGTCTTTCCCATCATTGGTTGTCGAAAGATCGATCACTTGAAAGGCAATATTCCTGCGCTGGGTGTCTCCTTGTCGGATCAGGAAATCGAGGAGATTGAGTCGGCATATGAATTCGACCATGGGTTCCCACATAGCTTTTTGAGTGGTAGTCTCTTCAATGGTTCTAAACCCAAAGGTGCTTATGGTCCTGAGGATGTATGGCTGACGAAACCTTTTGGTCCTTTTGACTGGGTTGAGCACTCAAAGCCTATCAAGCCATATCAAAAATAGTGAGTAATTAAGTGTATTGAATATATTAAAGTTAACGGTAAAGAACCCAGCCGTTGGAGGCAGATGCGAGTTCTGACTCATGTATCTGGTCCTGCTGCCTGCTGAAAGGGGGACAAAACCAAAGACCGGGAACATGAAATAGCTTGATAATAACCATCTTATCGCACCGTGTAATACGCACATTTGACTGTCGAGTATCAACCTTGAACTTACAATGAGGGCTAGGAGCAAGCCACCTCCTAACTTCATACCCAACAGCTTATCCGGTTCATTCAATATTCAACGATTAAACGCCTGATATTTAACCATTATAACTAGCCTGGGATCTCATTCCTTGGATAAAATCAACACATTTCCAAATATCATCCGTCCATGATGTCGATTTATCCAATACAACACCTAAAGATCTTGTTATTCTATAGACTTGGTCCTCTAATTGAGCATGCTTTTCCGCCAAGGCTTGATAATTATCTTGGTGAGCTTGTACAAGGGCAATATGATCTTTGTGAATATTTAACGTATGAATAGTTCTATTATATGCAAGCTCACGAATTAGAGCCAAACATCGATCGAGTGAAAATACCCATAACTTTAGCAGTTTGGTAGAGGCTTCTGTTTTTATCCTTTGAGCTCTAACAATTTTCTTAAGACTTTCATTTTGTAATCTCAAGTTTACTATGAATGACTGAAATAGTTAGATTAGTTCAATTGGTCGGGACATGGCCCAAGTGTCCGGTGAGAATATGGTCGACCAAGTCAACTCCGAAAGAAACATCAGACATCATGGATGGCATCCACGAGCGGCCGATAAGAATATGGTCGACCAAGTCAACTCCGAAAGAAACGTCACACATCATGGCGTCCACGAGTGTTGCAGTTCAACCGGTTGAAACTAACACACTCCTTATAACCCCGACATGACATCGATCTGCAAATCGTGATCAAAAAAACCACCTAGCCATCAAAACATACATTATTGTGACTTCCATTAATATCATCGTGTTGTTCAGATCCGTCTTCAAAATCCACAATAATATCATTCAATTCTTCCTCATCTTCTGGTTCAAGAGAAAGATCATCAGCTATTCGACAAAGTTCATCCGTAGCTTCTCTATTATCATCTAAGACAATAGCTATTTCATCGATCAAAGAGTTCAACACCTTCAAATCTTCCATTTGCGCAAACGCTAGAGGCAAAATCCGTGGTTGAGGAGTCCGATCTCTTTTGGACATTTTTAAAGATCGTAATATAGAGAACCATTAAGTCAGTAAAGAGAAACAAAGTGCTAAGTCAATTCGTGATTTCTTATGGCCTGGAGCTGACCAGACCAAATATCACGTTATTGTGATACTCATGATTATTATTCTTCTATTGATTAAATATATATTTCAGGTAATTTCATTTCTTTCAATAAACGATATTTAATTTTAATAATTTAATATTTTTTTTGAGATTAATCACTTTCATAGTTTATGTAGTTTAAGAAGGTACCTATAGTTTATGTAGTTTAAGAAGGTACCTAACTCTAGCGACGAGTACGGGCTGATTAGAAAAGGCCTATAGATTTCGTTATCGCCGACCAAGATCAGTGAATTTTACCGCATAATCAAAACCAGCCGGTTATAGAAGTCTAGAATTCAGGGGTAATCATGACAATAATCATGACAACAGAGATCTTGAGAGATTGTTAAGTAGTAAAGTGTTTGAGTAAAAGTAATGAATTTAAAGCTCCAATAATTGAGTAACCACTGTTATTTCTACGTCAACTCTCTTATTGTGTTGGTCAGCCCTACCCATTTTACATGTACCGCCGAAGACTAAGGGGTCCAAAACCAGCAAACCAGTTTTTTTACATCGCCTCGCTCGAGCCATGTCTGGGGCTACACCCACAGCTAGAGGTACCGAATATATTGTTAATTATTATTACTACAAAATAGTACAGTAGAAGAAAAAAAAAAGTTTATAAATCAGATTATAGCTTAGTAGGATCTTCTCTCTTAGAAAATTCCAAAATACAATCATCATCAGGGAAAATTGTAGCAAAAACACGAATGTCCTCAGATTTCTCAGTAACAGTATGCTTCCAATCATAAAGCAAAGCAACTTTACCCATCATAGCAGTTAAATTAAGCATGACAAAAGTTTGTCCAAGACAATGATGTGGACCAGTACCAAATACTAAAAAGTTCTTTGGTGCGTTCGATGCTGGAGAATTTGGTTCCCATCGTTCAGGAATAAATTCTTCAGGATTTTCATAAACTTCAGGATCATGCAAAGCTGGATATAATGTAGGAATAACCATTGAACCTTTAGGAACAGTATAATCTGGGGAAATAGGATAAGGTCTCTTAACAACATAAGGAACCATAGTAACAGGTGGTCGATATCTAAGAGCCTCCTTAACAACCATATAAGTGTACTCCATAGATTCTACTAAATCAACATCTAAACGACGATTGATATCACCATTTCTAACTCGAAGCTGTTCTTCACGGATTTTAGCCATTACATCAGGACGATCAGCAATAATCTGGAATAACCAAGTAGTAGCAGAAGACGATGCATCTTGTGAAGCAAATAAAAACGTAAATATAGTTTCAGAAATTTCCTTATTAGTGAATTCTCTAACTGCATATCTTTTAGTTTCTTCATCTACTTTACTATCAGGAGTAGGGTGCTTAGAATCATACATTAGTTTAACCCAAGCATCCATAACACAAGTCACTTCAGTACCTTTAGCAATATCATCTTTAGCCATTTGTGCACATTTGACGAAAATGTCCATAGTCATATCAGTAATTTTCTTTCCATACCAAGTTTTAGTAAATGGTAAAATAATAGGGAAATTAACCAACTCTAAAGCAGCAGTGATTTTATAATAATTGTCAGAAATTAGTTTAACTTGATCATCAGTAATATATTCACCACAGAAAGTTCTCAATGAAACAGCACAATTGAGTTCTCTAAATTCGGGCATAAATACTACAGGACCTCCATTCTTTTTAGTAATTTCAACAAATTTACTAAAATATTTATCATAAATCGCTTCTTGATGAGGCAAATAAACACCTAAAGCTTGACGAGTAAATAATCCATTTAATGAACGTCTATAGTCAACATGAGCTTTACCATCTAAAAAAACCCAATTAGTAGGACGAAGCAATTTAATAGCAACATCCACAACACAAGGTTTAACATAAGTTGGAGAATTTAAAACTTTTCTTGCTAAATCCCTTGTAGATGCAATAACAACAAATTTATGGAAAACTGATACACAAGATAAAGGACCCGAATCCCATTTGGCTTTATATTCTTCAAATTTGGGGTCCATAGATTCCAAAAATGGACCAATAACTGGCCATACTTTAAATTTTGGACCAGCAATAGAACCTTTTTTAATGATATAAGAAATTTGGTCATAGATCAATAATCCTAAAACGACAGTTAAAATTACTGACCAAATATTATTCTTTAACCAAATCAATGCAGATGCTACCAAAGATGATGATAATGATTGACTAATTAAAGCGTAAGCTTCTAATAGAGCCGGTTGCTCTGAAATTATTGAAGTATTGTCCGCCATAATGCTAAAATCAGTTAGATTGAAAACTCGAATAACCACTATTCACAGACCCAACTTGAGACCCCAGTTGGTACGTTTCGGTCATCTGCGCAGTCCAGTTTATCTATCCCTCTCCTCGCCTCTATCAGTTTCAATAACTGATCATGAGAGTAGCAAGAATGAGTCCGGGCAGCGCCTCAGTTCCTGGATGTATAAATTCGAATTTAATTCAATTGATAAACGGTTAAGACCTGAAGAATGATAAAAGTCATACTAACAAAAAACCACATCCGACTTCTGACAATCACTCTCTAATTCATTTTACAAACCTTTAGATACAAAAATTCTATATATTATCACCACCAATGGACTAAGGGCAGAGATAAAAAAATTCTATATTATCACCACCAATGGACAAGGGGTAGTAGTACTAAATATGTCGTATCACCAAATGACAAGGGAATGGAGCAATTATATTCAATCACAATCAACAACCAAAAAAAAATATAAAAAAGAAAGAAAGAAAGATCGATACAAATTATGTATCACGCGTTATAAACGGGAATCTGAAAGAAGGAAATTCTCTGTTGATAAGAAGAATATCAAAATAAAAAATTCAAGGGCACAGGGGTGAGAAAAATAAAAGAAGAAGTCAATCAATCAAATTAAGGGACTGAAGGATCTAAACGAATCAGGCCAGTCAACGGACACCTAAGTTAACTTAATTTTGTAAATTCTATAACAAATTCGAGCGACAATCTAAAATGAATTTAGAAAAAGAAAAGGAAATGGAAAAGGAGAGTTAAGTGAGCTGACAGATATACACACGTAGGGGGGATAATGATGTACTGACAGTACAGTCGCCCTCTATTCACCACGCAATTCACGGTTACTCTGTTAAGTTCTCCGATAAGTTTTTCTCCGGTAGATTTTGAGTACGTGCAGTTGAGTTCTCCGCTATTCACCGGTAGATTTAATAGGATTATCAGTATGTGCAGCTCAGCACCGGCAGATTCCGTAACTAACTGGTTATTTGTAAACAAAATTATTGGTCCTCGCACGTCGGCCAAGCGAATTCTTAAACAGGAGTTAGTAGAAAAAGACTTCGGCTGGTGCCAACAAAATTTTCTTTCACATACTAACTGCCGCACGGCGCGGTTCATCCGGTAAATTTTGTAGTTAAATTCTTTCTTTTTTCTCTCTTTTGTCTCTCTAGATGCACTTGTCATCATCATCTTAAAGGGCAAGGAGATAGAACAAAAGAAAGCGTTTAATGTTACGTAGGATTGACAAAATACCAAACAGTGACCAGATGTGTACGATGTAGACCAGTCTTTAAGTTAACTTAACGGGGTTAACGTTAACTAACAGAATAGGTGCATAACGTTAACAATCTTACGCAGCAGGAAAAGCTCAAAGGAGGGATGGGCGCTGGAATAGAAAGGCAGCAGCACTCAAACTCTAAAAATGGTCTGTTTATTTTAAGCGATAAATACGATCCAGATACGATTGGTACGGACAAATAGAAAACCGTTTAGGGTAACTAACTGGATTGGGATATAATTGTAGTGTGTAGTTGGGAGATAAGGAGGTACATATACGGAGTCCTAAAATAGTGTGCAGCCGATAATTTAGAATTTCCTCATTCCCTTCATTACATGTCTCCGTACCCAGTTGTTCGCTTCGCTCGTAAAGTCCGCGACGTAGACTCCCCAGCTGACGTAGAGTCGTAGACTCCCCAGCCGGGCGCTACCCCAGACCCCGTTGTTCGCTACACTTGTGGTTAGGACTGGAATTTTTAGCGCCGAAGTTAGTATACGTCAGAACTATGCACCCAAGACACCTGAGGAAGCGTGGGGGGGTTTCATCAGGGGCCGTTGGAATCTGGGATGCGATCAACACCTAAAAGTTCTCGCTCAGTTCGAAATAATAATACGAGGAGAACATGTTGGGTTATTAGGAGATCAGAGAATTGGCTTAACTTAATTTCTATCGACTACTATAAGTTATATCTTATTGGTGGAACCAATCGTTTTTCCGAAGAAAAAACCGTTAGATCGATAAGATCATCTTCCATATTGGGAAATAAGCTGTAGACCACGGTCCCTGCATCAGATCAGACCATACTGACGTTAGTTAGCCCCTGAGAATATTCAATTGCATAGCCCAGTGTTCTATTCTTGGTCGTCCCTGGCTCGCACTGCTAGAGATTTTGCTGCTCGCTTTGGATACGATTCAGACTGCCATGAAAATCCGATCAACGGCATGAAGAGTCAAGACCGAAACGAACCCCATGGAAGAATTGCTTAGTCGGACGAGGATAAGATATCATGGTCAATATTAGATACATCACCATTAGATAAGATTATACGAGTTCTGAAAAATAAATAGTGATGTCATGAGTTAATTATAATATTCATATGTCAGGGTGACGGATCACTAATTTAGACAGACAAAAGCTTCTCTGGAGACTAAAAAGTAGTGAGTTAAACTTTCGAAACTCCCAGAGTCTGAAGGTGGTCACCTATTGTAAAGCTCCTGACTGAAGCCGAACTTACGAATGAATTGAAATTCTGCCTCAGAGATAGCAAGATTATCCCCGGACATTCATTCACCCAATTGCTGTTCTTATTCGAACTGACTCTTGGCTTATCTTGCCTCCAGCAGCTGAATTTGTGTTTCAGACCTTGTACTCTTGCCTTACTAGAGATTGTTTTTGCCTCCAGCAAAGAGGTCATCCTCAGCCCGAATTAGGTCTAAATAAAATCATATACGCAGGCGAGAAGAGAGAGGTACCGATACAATCTGGAAAGAAGATGTCTCCAGCCACTAGAGGCACCCCAAAAATCTGAAGTGAGGAAAGAGCAAAGGCAGGAGAATAATCTCGACTAAACCATGAGCAAACTGAATATTATCTGAGTGAACCGAGATCAGAGTCTGGGGTTTCGTATGATATATCCGGAGGCAAGAAACAAGCTCAAGTCAAGGAGCCTCTGAAAAATAATACTATTGATTCTACCTAAATGCTGCTTCTTTTATTTGTCAGTATCAAAACAGATACTTCTTACTAACAAAATAAATATAAATAATTAATCTAGCTATTTGATCTTTTGTCATCATAGTTATTCCTTGACTAAAGAATCCTCTAAGAATTTGAACACGAGAACCCATATAAAGACCAGAAATTCCTTCAGTTTGTAAAGTTTTAAGTATTTGTCCAGATATAGTACTAGTAGATTGAGCAGCTCTAAGAATTTGGATTCTTGTTTTAGCTAAAAGAATTGGATAAGTGATTAAAGTAGCTAAAGTTTTAGCCCACGCGGCTAAGAAAAATAATTCTAAACTGGTTGGATTATCACGTCTCTTTCTTGGAATTGTTAAAGCTTTGAATAATTGGAAAAAGTAATGAGTCAAAGATGGATTGATAGATAATAAAACAGTTGCTTTATAACCAGACCAAAAACCAAAGAATCCACGTTCTCTATAAATAGATCTAATTATATCAATAGCACCATCCAGATGATTTTTATAGATATTGCGATCAACTAAAGCAGCAGTTTGTTGACGAGCTGCAATGTTATTAAGTGGAGAAACAAATAATTTAGCAAATGAACCAGCTAAAGAACCAATAAGTAATTCTTCACCAACACCTAAAGTTGAAGGAGGTTTGTTACCTCTCTTTTTAGCAAGATAAGAAATTCTACGAGATCTTACAGCTTCATAAGCAAAGAAATATAAGAAAGCTTGAGCAGTTGTTGCAATAGTATCACTAACGGCACCATCATAAAAAGCAGCAATCCCACCTGACTGATAAATTTTTATAAAAGCATCTTTAATACCAGCATATTTTTCATCAGTTTTAACTTTTGTTTGTATTTGTAAACGAGTTGTTACAAGAGCAAGGGGGAAAACTGATAGGGTAGCGACGGCACCACCAATTGCACCAGAGAAAGCATTTGCAACATGAGGGATATCACTTGGTTGAATTCTTTTTTTGATTATGGGTGGAGGTGGTTCTGTTATATTCGACATTAGAACTAGTTGAAGATATAATATCTCTGAATTGAGTAAATGCAACTCTTGAATTAGACTAGCTATTAAAAATTTGAACTGAAAGTGTAGAACTAAGACAAAGATAAAACCTAGATGTCTGATTTAAGATAAAGATGAAGATGAAGAGAAGATGAAGAACAAGAAGATGATGATGATGATAAAGAAGAAGAAGAAGATGAAGATGAAGATTAAGATTAAGATGAAGATTAAGATTAAGATAAAGCAGAAGAAGACAGTAACAGCTAACGGTGACGATGATGGTGACGTGAGACAAGATAATGTTAGCCTTGCTTTATCGGATGGGGAAAGCCGCTTTGTGTTGTTCCGCTTATGCTGGTGGGCCGAGGCTGGGTTGTAAGTTTACCACGTTAACTTAACCGTTAAGTTAACGTTAACGTTAAACGTTTTAGTTACATGCACGTACGTACATACAACACGTACGTTGCGGGGAAAACGGCTGATTAGTTGCTAACTTGCTATCTCTAACGATAGATCATAAGCTTAATCTCTGTTGACTTCTGAAGGTGCTTATTTAAGTTAACTCTAAATCTCGAGCATATTCGTCTGAGAGGAACTATACTTCAGATACTGGATTTGGCATGAAACGAATATTAACATAGCAATTTATTTAAAGCGACGTTGTCTAAGCTCTTCAAAGGTACAAACAGAGGTCGGGCAAATGCCAAGGAACAAAAGAAAGATAGAAAGAAAGAAATAAAATTGACGGGAAATCTAGACCCTTTTATATTGGGAAGATTAACGATTATCTGACGACATGCGACATGTCGTTGGAAGTTTGGCATTGAAATTGATAGGAGCATACCTGGGCGGTTTTATAGTTGTGCAAGCCAGCAAGAGACAATTAGGGTTAAGTTAACGTTAACGTTAACTAGGTCAACGTACTTTACCATGCATGCCGCGACAAGTCCCTCGACTCGTCATTTCATTTGCATTAACAGTTAACAGGTTAACTGTCGCAACTTAACTAGCTACCCTGCGATAACGTTAATAGTTAACTTTAATTGTAACTTTAACTTAACTTAGATGCAAGAACTGCTATCGAAAGCCTGCTCGGGGTTAAGATCTTGATATCGATATATAAATATTTGATCAATGACTTTACGTGATTTTAGACTAAGTTAGCGTTTTGTTACTAGTAGTATTTTTATTCACTAGCTACTTATTGCTTGTTATCTCGGCAACACTACAGTGACTACACTATATATGTTATAAAGTTACTAAAAAAAATACATTCCGATGCAGGTGTCAAATAATATATACGAGAAAGCCGCACCAGCTTTTCGTTAGGGCAGCAAGTCAATAGGGCAGTTAGGTAACTGTCAGTAGAGAGAGATAGAAACAAGCAGAATAAGAAGGCTTAGGAGCCTTTAGGAGCCCTTAGAAGTCCTTAGGAATCCTTAGGAGAACTGTTGAGGTCGAATTACTTTAGTCTTTCTTACCTACTTTCCCGCTTTAGCCGTTCATATATGCCAAGCATGCATGCATGCATGCATGAATTATTATTAACTTAAATAACAGTTAACGTTAACGCTATTAACCACTAACTGTTAGTTATTATTATTGAAATCTACTTCAATCCTCATGAATACAACTAGCCCATACTAGCTAGCTAGCTTAATCACTGTAAGTCACGCCGTCTATCGAGATCATCGAGATCATCACGACATATTTTAGTGTGATAACAGACCATAACAACCTTGTTTTGAACAAAGCATAAACTAGTCGACGATAGCCGGTTAATCTCGAACTTACTACTATGTTAATTACCAACAAGTAAGTCAGCTGAGTTATTTTTAAGCTGGGTACGTGGTTCTGTGGTACTCACTACTCAATAACAATCTAGCCCAGTTATAGGAACCAGAACATCAATTTGTATCAGTTATAGCATAAGCAGTAGACTACGGGTAGTAACAATTTATCTCGATTATCGTAGATTGTATGCCTCTCTTTCTGGTCTCCTCTTTTTTTTTCTCTCTGTTTCTCTTCTTTCTTTTCTTTCTCTTCTTTCTTATCTCCGTGTACGATCAGGTTTTTTCAGTTATATATAAATTGGAAAGGATTTTAAGCTTTAAAAAGCTTTTGAGAAGGATTTTAAAGGCTGTTGACATTTTTTTTAATTTTATTTGTTTTCTCAGCCGAAGCAGTAGCATCATCTCTTTTAGAAGCGCGAGCATAAGTAAACTCTAACGGTAGTAGCTGAATCATCTCTATCTATTTTGTTTCTAGCTTTGTTATAAACCTGGCCCTTTGAGAGAACCATTTTTTTTTTGTTTTCTTCTTTTCTGTAGTCAACCAACCTTACGCGATAGATCATGAATGAACCAAATCCTGCTAGTGCTTCTCTATTAATGAAGCAGTTCCGTGAACTGACTGATCCCAAAAAAGCTATCCCATCTTTTCATATTACTGTAAGTTATTTAACTATTTCGGCATCTCTAGACCCTTAGCTTTCGCTATGTTCGAGAAATGTGGGGATATTCTTTTCTAGATGGCTTCTTCCGGCTTTTTATATTCATTTACTAACTAATAGCTCGACGATGACAATATATATCACTGGTAAGTAAAGTTCCATCAACTATTGTTTGTCTAAATATTTCATTACTAACCTGATTAGGAATGTTGGAGTGATGGTTCTCAGTGAAGACTCGCCATATCACGGAGGTTATTTTAAAGTAAGTTTAATATGGCAGTGGCTTAGGACCACTCTCTGTCTTCAACGGCTATGATGGCCTGGCCGCTCGACGTTTTTTTGTTTGAGAATCAGTTATCTAACATCTCAGGCACAATTAACATTCCCTTATGACTACCCATTTTCACCACCCAAATTCAGATTTACTCCTAGCATATACCATCCTAACGTCTATAAAGACGGTCTCATTTGCATATCTATTTTACATCGGTCTGGTGATGCAACTACAGGTGAACCGGATGGAGAAACATGGAGTCCTGCTCAAACTGTCGAAACAGTTCTTATATCTATTGTATCATTGTTATCTGATCCTAATATTAATTCTCCTGCTAATATAGACGCAGCTGTTGCATGGAGAAAAGATCGTGAAGGTTATAATAAACGAGTGGCACAAGATGTAGCTGCATCTAAAGAGAATATTCCTAAGGATTTTAAGATGCCGTTATTAGAATCGGCTTATGTTGCTCCTTATTCGGGAGATACACGTGAAGAGGTAGTAGATGAAGATTTTTGGTATGAATCTGCTGATGAGGATGAGGATGAAAGTTTAATGGATGATGATGAAATGTCTGATAATCCGGATTATGTGGAGGATGATGATGATGATGATGATGAGGAGTAGAAAGAAGGAAAAGAAAAATATAAAAAAAGGGAAAAAGGGGAAAAAAAAAATTTTATTTGTATGAGTTGCATTTTTTTTTAGTATAGCTTTGAAAGCTAGAGCAGATATATTAAGTCTTATATTTCTATGGATGAAATTAATGATTTTTTTTTTCTTTCTTTCTTTGTTTGTTTGTTTGTTTGTTTGATTGTTTGTTTGATTGTTTGTTTGATTGTTTGATTGATTGATTGTTTGATTGTTTGATTGATTGATTGATTGTTTGTTTGTTTGTTTGTTTGTTTGTTTGTTGACATGAATTGTATGAATATCTAAATTATATTTATCTCATTAGAATTCGAGAAACCTAGGGTCTTCTGCTGCAGCGCTTCTAGTGTTGAATTTGTCAGGATCTGCCCACTGTCGCTGTCGACAAGAAAACAAGGTCTGGGGCAACCTAGAAAACCACAGTAACGGGTCCCAACTTTCACACCAACAACTTTGAAACCACAGCAGAGTATCAGAACGAGCTGCCGGAGGTGGCCAGATCAAGTCGGCATCGAGACAGCATCAAGTCGGCATCCAGACGGCATAAAGTCGACATCCAGACGGCATCCAGAATGACATGCTCGACGATCTCGACGAACCTCATCATTAAAAAAAAAATATTCTTATCTACCCAAAATAATACAAGATATAGAACGGGCCAACGTTCGATACAATGAATATAATATAATATAATAATATTTAATATAAGATAATATGACGATAAGTTAATGAATGAATAAGAAGAAGAAATACAAGTAGAAAGAAATAGAAATATAAAATATAATCAATAATCAATAATAGAATAATAATAACAATATCACAATAGCCGATAACACACCATTGGTGGTAAGTATGTGGACCATTGGTGATAAGTATATGATGACTCTTGGCCCTAGAAGAAAGAGAAATCGGCTATTATTTCGAATAGACTATTAGACTGGATATGGCTATCAGATTGGATATATCAATCAAAGTCTGTTGGTGATAGAGTTTATTCGACAACATCTGTCTCCAACACTTTTACATTCGGTGACCATAGATTGGAGTACAATGGAAAGTAGGCGATGAATTATAAAATCTGCTCGGATAATAAAAAGCGGGATAATAAAAATCGGGATAGTAATAGTAAAGAAAGACATGACTAATTTCAGGATTTCCTTACGAAAATATCTCGAGTTCATTTCTAAAACTTTTGCTTACTTAATAAATGAGTCATGGAAATTACCCTACCGTGATTTGGTAACCGGAAAATCTTTGATCTGGCCAAGTCAAGAAAAGTTCGAGAAAATCATCCAAAAAAGATAAGAAGCGATTGACTGATTGACTGACCTGACTGATTGACTGATCTGACTGATTGACTGATTGACTGATTGACTGATCTGACTGATTGACAGACCTGACTATATAAGAAGATTGACGAGAGTCATATCTAAGGGAAAATTGATCTTGACAATATATCCATCTGAGGAACACTAACCTATATATTCATCTTTCGAAGTCATCATCTCTGAGGGAAAACTGATCTGAGTCATATCAAAGGAAAACTGATCTGACAATATATCTATCTATCTGAGGAAGTCCAACATACTAACCCTCTCTTCAATATGTTCCCACTTTTACCCTCTACTACATTGGCCGATCTATCGGAAGCTGTGAAATTGGTTACTGGATCTATAGGAAGAATTGTAATCAATATAACTGTGGACGATAAAAATATCAAACAAATTGTAGAAGCTATTAAATCAACCTCTGAAAAATCCATTGATGTTTCAGTATTAATCAATAATGATAAGGACGCTGATATCTCAACTGGCATTCTTATTGATCTTTTAGATGCTGGTGCTGAGTATCTAATTGTATCAAAATCATATTTAATCAAATTAATTGAATCAGGCGTGTCAGGTTCAAGATTAATATTGAATGTTAATAGCAATGAAACTGAGGAATTTCTGAAACAATTCGCTAGTGATAATGTGAACAACTCCACCACTGATAATATTGGATATTTCGTTAATTCATCAGGGGTTAATTCTGATATCATCCAAATTGCTGCACAAAAAATTTCTCAACAAACATTTCCTATTACTGGAGGAGCTAAATTTTTAATTACTTTCAATCCAACCTCAGTTTCGTCTTCGGATTCTATTGTTCCAGCTATACCTCTTATCAATTTCCATCACCTCACAACTAATACTAATGATCCTGGCAAATTATCCTTTGCAGATTTCATTAACCCTAGATTAGTGTCTGATAGACTCGATGGATTATTCACAACTTTAGTTGTAGATATTTATGATAATTCTTTAGGTCTTGTATATTCTTCTAAAGAAAGTATTGCTGAAGCTATTAGAACTGGTAAAGGTGTCTATCAATCTCGTAAACGGGGTCTATGGTATAAAGGTCAAGCTTCTGGAGCCGAACAGAAATTATTAAGAATTGATGTAGATTGTGATGGAGACTGTTTGAAGTTTGTTGTTGATCAAAAATTACCAGGATTTTGTCATAATAATACTTCGAGTTGTTTTGGTCAATATTCTGGAATAAATGCTCTTGAGCAAACTCTTATTTCCCGTAAAGAAAATGCTCCTGAAGGGTCTTACACTGCAAGACTTTTCAATGATTCTAAACTTCTTTCTGCTAAAATCATGGAAGAAGCTGAAGAACTTTGTGAAGCAAAAATTCCTAGTGATATTGCTTGGGAAGCTGCTGATTTAGTTTATTTTGCCATGACAAAACTTGTTCAAGAAGGTGTGTCTTGGTCAGCTGTTCAAAGAAATTTGGATTTGAAATCAAGAAAGATTTCTAGGCGTAAAGGTGATGCTAAGAGGAAATGGCAAGAGAAAATAGAACTATCATCAGCAGTAAAAAATGATGATAAAAAATTCAAAACTAAAGAAAATGGTATTACTGGTCGCATTCAAATGAATACATTTATTGTAGATGAAAATACTTCAGAAAACGATATTGTTAAAGTTCTAACTAGACCTCTTCAGAAATCAGTTGATATTATGAAATTGGTTACTCCTATTATTAATGGTGTTAAAGATAATGGAGATAAAGCCCTTCTTGAATTCACAGAAAAATTCGATCGAGTTAAATTACAATCGCCTATTCTAAAGGCCCCCTTTCCTGAAGAACTAATGCAAATATCTGATCAAGTCAAACAAGCTATTGATTTATCAATAGCTAATATTCAAAAATTCCATGCTGCCCAGATTGGTAATGATCAGATTCTTCATGTTGAAACCTCTCCTGGTGTAGTTTGTTCTAGATTCTCAAGACCAATTCAATCAGTAGGTCTTTATGTTCCTGGAGGTACTGCAGTTTTACCATCAACTGCTATGATGTTAGGTGTTCCTGCTAAAGTTGCTGGTTGCAAAAACATTATTTTGGCATCTCCACCTCGTCCAGATGGAACTCTGACCCCTGAAGTAGTGTATGTTGCTCATAAAGTCGGTGCTAATGCCATTTTGTTGGCAGGTGGAGCTCAAGCAGTTGCTGCATTGGCATATGGAACCGAATCTGTTCCCAAAGTTGATAAAATAATGGGTCCTGGTAACCAATTTGTCACTGCTGCTAAAATGTATGTTCAGAATGATACTAGTGCTCAAGTTAGTATTGATATGCCAGCTGGTCCTTCTGAAGTGCTTGTGATTGCTGATAGTTCTAGCAATGCAGCATTTGTTGCCTCTGATTTACTTTCTCAAGCTGAACATGGAGTTGATTCTCAAGTTATACTTATTACCATTTCTATGACTGATGATGAAATCGCTGCAATCGATAATGAACTTCATGAACAAGCTATAAGGTTACCTAGAGTGGACATTATTCGTGGATCGATTGCTCATTCTACTATCCTTCGTGTGGATTCTATTGAACGGGCCATGGAGCTTAGTAATCAATATGGCCCTGAACATTTGATTCTTCAGGTCAAAAATGCTAATGAATTATTACCTTTAGTTGAACATGCAGGAAGTGTTTTTGTTGGAGCCTTAAGTCCTGAATCATGTGGTGATTATTCTAGTGGTACCAACCATACATTGCCTACATATGGATATGCAAAGATGTATTCTGGTGTTAATACTGATACCTTTAGAAAGCATATTACTAGTCAAGAGTTGACGGAAGAAGGGTTGAAAAATATAGGTCCTGCTGTAATGACTCTTGCTGCTACTGAAGGATTAGATGGGCATAGGAATGCAGTTAAAGTTCGAATGGAAGTCTTGGGTTTGTTGTGAAAATATCTATCGAACACAACTAAAGTTGTTTGTATATAATGTTAGATATAAATGATTTAATGGTACTATATACAGCTTTCATCCTAAGAGTTATAACTTGGAATGATCTTTTTCTAATTCTTGTCTAAGATTAGTATTGTATTTTGTTCGTTATAACTTGGAATGATCTTTTTCTAATTCTTGTCTAAGATTAGTATTGTATTTTGTTCGGACAAAATCACTAAAACCGCCGATAAACTTTCCTTTAATGAAAATATATGGAACTGTCGATTGCCTAGTAATAGATTGAAGTTCATTATGAAGGGTTGCTCCGTCATCTTAGAAGTTAGAATAAGAACACCACACACGTCTTCTACGATTTGCTTACCTCTTGTATCAAGTTCAAGAATCTCAGGCTTTACACCCTGACCTTCTACATTAGATATGGCGGCTTTGCAGAATCTTACGTTAGCCACAATAGACAAGCTTGGAGTCATTCCCTATACGGAGATCAACCCTGGATATAGCAAGTTCCAAGGCAAAAACCGCGAGCTATTGCTCACTATCTCGACAAACATCAACCCGGATGAACCCGGATGAAGCCAAAAGCGTTTCGTCAACCAGCATTCGCATCTCTTTTTCTAACTTCTTCCCGAACAATAACTCGGTTAACGACTTACGAGCACCATCTATAATGTTAGTTTTCAAGCCATCTAAAATATCTATCTAAGCTGTGATACTTACGATTTCGAAGCGATAAATACAGGGCTTGAATTAATTAAACTCTTTACAAGCTCAGCAGATTTCGACATTCTGATATTCTCACTTGAATTAGAAGAAGAAATTGAGTTACCCATGGAAATGGTGATAAAAAGTCTCGATTCGAGAATTGTTTCAATAGTGGATATTTATAAGGAAATCAATAACGGGCATTTATTTCCGAGAAGCTACCGGTTGATACAGCTAGCTATATTGACAGGTACAGAGCTAGCAATATTGACAGGTTATTCGGTCTAGGACAAATAGCAACTGACTCAGTCTGACTGGCAAAAAGATAGTGAACCTCGGGAATAAAACAACGTTGTATTCCTTTGTATTTCATAAATAATAATAGTATAATTACAATAGCTAAAAGTACAAAGGTAAAAAAAAAAACCAACTTTTCCATCCATCAGACAGACCCGTTGTTTGCCTGCTGAGTAAGTAGTCTGTGGCACCGAACTCTGTGCTATTCTCTGGGCTGCGCTATAGAGTGAAAATGTTACGACTGGCGAAGCCGTGCACTACAACCATGCATGCAAGCAGAAACGAAAGAATCTGAAGTTAACTTTTACGTTAGGTAAAGTACCATGAAGAGAACGAACAAAAAAAAAAAATCTAAAGGAGACTTAAGTGAGGGCCTATCTCATCCAATTAGCTAATGAAAGCACCTGAGTACATTACATTCTGTACCCGGTAATCGATACCAGAGCCTTACTCTGCCCACGGAAGACATATATTAATTGCATGACCTTCTTAACCAAGATAAAGCTGTAGATGCTGCTGAAGCAACTTCCAATGTCCCTACTTCGGTTGGTTGCCCTTGATTGCCTTTGGTGGTTGGTTATCTTTGGTTGTCCTTATGCTCTGTTGTCACATACAAATTTGAATTCCATTGAGCTTGCTTAAGCTCACTCGTGGTATTAATTAAGTCTTGTGCAGCAGCGCCTCAGGTTTAGCTTTGGAATGAGCTCCAGCGGAGAATTTTGAAGATTTAACTTATCAACTCATGTTTCCTGGCTCTCTATTAACATATGGTTCAATACGACGCTCAAACTGTTAGAATTTTTAGTTTTTCATCTTGCTGGAAGCTAGCGGGAGGCCCTGACGAGCAAATTTAGACGTGAGGATTATGGAGATAAATAATAATTAGCAAAAAAGAATTCCTATGTGTTGAGCTGCCATACTACACCATGAAGCTGTGCTAATCTGTCATACTTCTCTGTACTATAGTGCTGCTGTGGTCCAATTGTCGGTTACATGATCTAAGGCTCCATTGAGGTTTATTGCTCTTCTAGATCCAATCCCCCATTAGTGTTTGTTGTCTTGTCCTGGTGGTGCTAGCTGTGCTGCTGACGCAACCATTTCAGCTGCTGCTGCCAACACTTTTCCTGTTGAAACTAGCTGTCCTGCTGCTACTGAGTCTCCTGGTGCCACAACCAAATCTGACTGGCTTGTTAGTGCTGACTGTCCTGTTTCTGCCAATTCTCCGGCGGCTACATAAGAAAAGACTTTGGTTAGTGAATTCTCCTATCATATTTTAAAGATAAGTAAACCTATCGTTCACGATATACATGGATAGTGAACTTGAGATATTAGCAGTGGGGTACCGTTAAGGTGAACGCGTAATGCCTTTATTTCTGAATGACATCATTCTATGTTTCGCAGCTGAATTTGGTTCGAACAAGATACCGTATAAAGATGGTATTAAAGAATAGTCAAAGTACCGCGAATGCTGTGATAGCCAGATAATGATGGAGCCAATCGAAGGTATAGAGTCTCGAGGTATTCATCTCATGCTGATAAGTACACATGTTCATAATTGCACTACTATTCCTGTGACTGGAACTGATGTGTCTAGAACCCCCCTTGTCCTGTGGTTTTATTTACGATTACCGATGTCTGTTTGAAACAACCACCCTAGTTCATAGAGATATATTAAAGAACAGGAAAGTTTCGGTTACTTGAATAGGGCCTGAAACTTTTCAGCGGGTACATACAGGCTGAGATTTCCCTGACGAGAAGTACATTTTAGAAGGAATAGATTGGTGTTTGAAAGAAGCTTCAAATATTCGAATCAGGGTAGGATAATCGTATTTGGTCATGCTTCAGAAGTCAGGATACGTGTTGACAGCGATTTTACAAGATACGCAGTTGATGGTGATTTTAAAGTTGTAGGCTGCGAGTCCTTAGATCGTTATCATTATTGGTCTATACAGCAGTATTTGGGTCCCTCAAGCAAGTGAGGAGTTCTTAGTTTTTAAACGAGTGGCTATGCCTCCTATGGATATTCAGATGAGGAAGATATTATTACTCTGATTCCATGAATTATAGATCTTCTTCGCTTTTAGTCTGTCCAGTCAGTTCAGATTAGATGGGAACTCTTTTATGATATTAAAGTTCCTCCTTTCAGAAGTTGGATGGACCTACTCGCCGCCTTCATTTGATACTGATTATCTGGATGAAATAAAACTCAATTCATATCCTGCATTGATGTTCAGTACTCCGAGTTAACGGCTAATAGGTTCTACTATCTCCACATCATGGTCGGAAATACAGTTCTAGTTCTCTATCTTAGTTATGAAATACAAAAGGAATGCCAAATACCTGAGTAATGGCAAAAGTTCAATAACAATGAATGAGAGTTAACAAGAAGAATTTGTATTTCCGATAGAAGTTAATTAGGATTTAGCCAGATTCGTTCCTGAAGATATTTCTCTTTCCGTTAAGCTGTTCTATCAGATCTTTAATGTCACTAAACTGGCCGTGTCCCGATAGAGGAGGGCGAGGGTTTAGAGAGACAGGTCAACGAGACAGGTCGATGGCAGATGCAGATGAGGCAGCTAGGTGAGGGGTGAGGCCCGTGAGAGTACTATGACTTTAGATTCATGACATGCATTTTCACCATAACTTTTAATTTTCCATTATTGTTATTATAATTATTTCGTCGAAAATTAAAGTTAAAATGTATTCAGGAAATGAACCAGAAAGTTCCGCCCGCCCAGGCTTACTCGATCTCGATCTCATTCCACTTGAACCACCTAAACTCCTAGATTACCAATCATCACCAATATATGGAAGCGACATGAGCCTTGCAACTCCCCAACTATCATCCCCTGGTGACGGAGATAACATGTCCTCAGCTGGCATTATAGACGGAGATAACGCCAGAAAATTTCCATATAATATGATTCCCCTGAAACCGAAAACACTTTGTGATACTATGGTGCAGGCAGTTGCCGATTCTATCATAGAAGAAGGAGTTATTCTTGGTGATTCCTCTTTTTGTTTATCAGCAAGTAATCCAGTTCATAGGGCATTCTGGCGATTGTGTTTTGAAACCTTCATAGAGAATTGTGATATCTATGGGGGTAAATCTGCGGAGCCACCGTCTTCTAAATCTAGGAAGAGCGTTTTGATTGGGTTGCGAACTAATAAAGATGCGATGAACTATTGGATTACATGGGCTAAACGTTTATATGAAGGTCCTCAACTTCCTGCCGTGACACAAGAGGATCTAAAATTTGGTTTCGATGAGGAATTCCTAGAACCCTCATATGCTGAGGGGGCGTACAAGGATATTGTGTTGTGCTCAGCTGTATTCGACAGTACGAGATACTATGCACCTTACACAACCCTCTTACAGAGCAGTATGATGGGAAAGTCTAGGCTTGTAAAGGAGGTTGCAAAGAAAGTTTGCACCATCCTCGTATGCCTCCGACCTCAAGGAATGCAGGGATACCCTGAGCGAAGATTCGGCACACTTTTTGGGACTATTAAGTCGGTTGCGTCGCGTTGTCGTGTTCAAATGACAGTTGCTTTCATAATTGGAATTTTAGAAGAATTTACTCAGAGCCCAGAGAATTATGAAACTTTTTACGACAGCCAAGAGAAATCGAATGCGTTCAGCACAAAAGTGACCGAAAGATGTACTCGCGACCTATTCAATGGATTATACGATGAAGATGGATTACCGTTAGATGAGTTGGCGCCCTCTCTGAAAGAAAGGGCTAAAGAAAGTTGGAAAAATTTCATCAGTACACTTAACAGATTGCATAAAAAAGGTGTGGTAAAGGGACCTCTTAACAAGAATTTCTATCTGCTCATATCTTTTGATGAAGTGACGCAAATGTTCTTGGATTGTGATGATCAACCTCGCTCACTGTTTGCAGATGTGAGAGCAGGAATTCGGTTATTCTCTAAGGCTGGTAGGAGATTCTTCGTATTAATTCTTGGCACCACTGCTAAAATAGCTGACTTCTTACCTAAGAGAACTGCCGATCCGTCGTTGAGAATAGTTAATGGTGAAAGAATGCTCTTTCCTCCCCTGTTTATGATCCCTTCATTTGACTTGTTCGCTCGGAGACATTGTAGAGAACTCCACTTTGATTTAGATCAGATACGCTCATCCGAGCATTACTGTCTTTTCGGTCGGCCTTATTGGTATTCTATTAGGAAACACGATTATCAAAGTACCGTTGAATTAGCAGTGTGCAAACTTTTTGATGGGATTGAGGTTTATAAAATTAGAAACGCTCCTTCTTCCTGTTACGGAATTCTGGCCTGCATGATGGTGCTGTATTGCCCGTGCTTAAAGGGGTCAGCTGTATTAGCCGAGACTTTGACAGCTTCACATATGGCGGTTCTCTACGATGTTACGCCTGATCGGGACTTTGTCGATATACGGTATCCTAGTGAGCCTGTACTCGTGCATGGGGCTCATTATGCATTTAGGCTGTTGACGGAAAATAAGAACGATGTACAAAATGGTATGGATGATGATGAAATGCAGGGAATAGAAGAACATTCTGTTAAGGACCCGATATTGAATCAACAGGTAGTCAGCATTATTCAATTTCTGGAATCCCGCACAATTGATGGAGGATATCGTGGGGAATTAGTTGCCAGAATCTTGCTATTAAATTCATTGAAT
>JAJMIF010000092.1:0-81918 GCA_030583505.1 Sugiyamaella castrensis
CCCAGACCCCGTACCTCTGCCCCAGACCCCGTACCTCTGCCCCAGACCCCGTACCTCTGCCCCAGACCCCGTACCTCTGCCCCAAACCCTGTACCTCTGCCCCAAACCCCGTAGCTCTCTTCGCTCGAATTGACACCACGTCGGCTAGGCTGATTCTTTGCGGCTGTCCAATGGCACGCACCGCCACCGTTTCTACATGTCTGCTGAAGGCATGAAATCAGATACGCTCAGTCTAAATCTATGGGTATAAACATAGTTGTTTCGGCATACTTTAAAGCAAGAATTTTTCTTTCTTTATTTTTCTTTCTTTATTAGCAGTTGAACTATAGACAGTATACGTTTATGTAAGGGGTTATTTTACGCGTTGTTCATGCGTTGCAAAGAAACATTATGTGCGGCTTAGCGATTCCAGAATTTCCTGTGTGGTTCCAGGGGTTCCTAATTGGTTAGCCGACGGTTCCGTACTGGACGGTTTCCATTAAACCTATAATTAAACTAATAATATAAATACATATACTGTCATATAGTGGTAATAGACCTAGACTATTTCATTAATATTTAGAAAATTATATAGTGTGGTAGTTTGTTAGGGCTGTAATTATGTTGTTTCTAGTTATAAATAGTAACTTAGCGCGTTTAAGCCGCGATCCAGTTGATAACGATAGCGTGTACATGCAGAGAATTCCTTGCCCCTGCCACTCTGCGCTTAAACGCGGGATGTTGAAATAAGGTTAATCGTGCTACAAAGTTCGAACGATCCACTGAGAATATATATTACTGAACTTACTATACTTGAGATAAAGCTAGTTCTAATTGAACAGCAATGATGTTATTATTTATCTCTTGTTAAAAAACAAAGAAACGGTCCACCCAAGGTTGGTGGAGCTGGTCACTCCACATCTCTAATATATATAGAGAGGTTACATTCCCTCTAAGAATCTGATAAGTACCGGAGCTGTAGACAAGAAGTTTGAGAGACAACCTTGACTTTGAGTTCCAATAACTGCTCTTGAAATTCTACACCTGAAGTTATCTGTTATTCGTCCACCTAATTCTTATTGCCATATAGTTAATATGCCCATGAAATTTCGTCGCGCAGCAATAGCTGGGACGGAACTTCTGATTACATACATAAAACTTCTTAATAGTGTATAACTGTTACTGATATAAGAATAAATATTTTAAAAAAATAATTCCAACACGGGAATAAACTTAAACAACCAACCAACAGTAGATAAAAACGAACAATGGAGCCTTGTTTAACTTCATACTTTTTTTGTATTCAGGACCAGTGCTTTTTACCGTCCTTCGGAGTCGAACCTGCATATGCCGATGCCAGCACACCTGTTTGACCTCCTGCCAGAGCCTAGGCCACAAGTGCCGCGAACCTCGATATAAAACTAATATCAAGTGAACTTGGAATAACAAGTATGTTTATTTCTCGCTGTCCAGTAAATAACTTCTTCGTCGTCATTGAATCTTTTTGAAAGCTTTGTATTTAGTTATTTACAGTGGAATCTAGAGTTCGGAATCTAAAGTCTGGTGGTGTAAAGTTTGATCATGCAACAGCGCGAATTATATCTTCTATCTCTAGCTCAAGAATATCTCGCTGAAGCCAAATCTCATCAAATTAACAGCTTCATAAAACAAAATTTAGTAGAATTGGTAATTGCTTGTTTAAAATCTATTCTAGATGTCGAGAATAAATTGACTTCGTCAGACAAAGTACCTGTCTATATCCTTTTGAGTCAGGTTCTTGTTGAAGAAACTAATTATATCCAGGATGCTGAGGATATTATCCAAAAAGGTCTATTAATAGCTTCAACTGCTAAATTATACGATTTTGAATATCGTCTACAAATTTTATGGATTCGGCTAATGTTTCGAGTTGGCAACTATAGAAGAGCACATTCTGCTTTAAGTAAAGCGATATCTAAAATTAACGAACTAATTGAAACTGAAGTATCAATTCAAATTGCTTCTGGCACTGCTGGACCACGTGGACCAAGTGGGTTAATTGAATCTTTAATTCATATTTTTTACAGTCTAATCTTTCTTTCTGCAGAGTTATTTCCTGATGATCCTTTGACTGTTATTTATTTGGATTCTTTACAAAAGGGACAAATGTTACGTATTAAAAATATAAACGCTTATAATGATATCCATGCTCAACATTTGAACACCCTACGGCACAATATTCAAATTCTCAATATGAGTATTCCGCCTGAAATCAAGGCTTTATCATATATTATTAAAGCATATTTATTATTACAAAGGAATATGGCAACTGATAAAGCCAATGTCGTACTTCAAGAATTTGAAAAAGATCCAAATTGTGGTCCACAGATTCTTTCTGATCAATTGTCTCAATTATCTATAATGTTTTATACGGCCCTATTGATTTGTAAGATGTGTGAAGGAAATAAAAATCAGAATGTTGAACTGGGGAAATTAAAAGATCATTTCCGTTCAATTACAGCTGCCTGTGCCGTGCAGAATGGCGGTAATAGTCTTGATAAATCTAAAATTCAATTATCTAATGGAAGTACATTTACAATTTCATGGGGAAATATCGGGTTTATTAATGATATTCCTCATAATCTTTCCGATTTACTCTGTAGTATTACATGTTGGTTAATTGGTGAAAATCAAGAAGCTATTGATGGAATTGCCAGATTATATGATAAATTAGCTGCACACAATTCATCGGACAATTTATTATTCATTGTCACATGGCTTCAAAGTTTAATGTTAATCTCTTCTACTGAATCAAATGATGATCTCGATAAAGCTCGTGATCTTATAGGGCTAATGTATTCGAGAGAAGACGACAATACCACCAGTAGTGCTGCTGGAGCTGGTGCTCCCGCGGCTGCCAGCGAACGGAATAATCATATCATATATATCCATGCATTATATTTACACTCTATAGGATATTATAGAGGTGCAATTATAGAGTATTGTGATATTATCAATTCTGTCAACAATTCGTTTTTGAGCTTACCAGAACCAAGTCGTCAAAGTGAAATCTTGAAATTACCTAATAGTGAGATTGCTGCTTTAGCAACGATTAATTTATGTGCAATGGTTCACCCCGATAGTCTCTTATTAAACCAATTTTATGATTTCATGAATAGTTATTCTAAGGTGACATGTAATCAAATGATAGTTAGAGCTTGGGCTATAGTTCAATTTGAAACTACTCGGCATGGAGAAAATACTGTTCTATTTCGACGCAATTTGGCCCAATTATTAATTGATAAGACAGTTCTGACTAGAAATGTTAATACCAAACTCAGTCTCATCGATATCATATGCTATTATATATTGTGTACGAATTTACCTGATGATGGTACAAACAATAATGATAGATTTAGATTTGTTCAACATTTGGCAGCGACTGCTTACAGACAAGCTCCTAATCTGTGGAAGTTATTTCTTGGACCGGTATTACATCAATTGTATGCATCTGCAAATAGATTAGAAATGGTGGTTGATCAGGATAGATTGAATCAAGAAACCGCTCGAATAATGTATCCTACATTATTTCTTCGTGCTCGTAATGAACGAAATGAGCCTCTCGAAAATATGGAATCTAGTGAATGAGTATACGATCTATTTAGTATTATGCAAAGTTATTTATAAATGAATGATTTTCACGCCGGCGTAAACTAACATTCATTCGTTCCATACCATTATCACGAGCAGTTTGAACCTCGTCATGTTCATCAAGCTGACTTCGAATCTTAGATACTTCTGACCAATGATTAGCATATTTCTGTCGATATTCATCTGATTCGCTCACAAGAGACCTGAACACTGTAACTATTCGTAATTTACTTAATCCTTGCTCTAAAAGCTGATTTGTTTTAAGAATTCTGTGCTCAACAGGTTCAGTGATATCATAGATTCGACCAGTACCTGTCAAATAGAATATAAATGCCAACACAAGATTGTATCCAGCTAATATGAATCCACGATTTCGAAGTTTTCTCCAATAAACCCAATCTACATTTCTAGCTGTAGTAGTAAGTAAATTTCTTGAAATTGGATATTGCCAATACCCGAAGGTATCAACTGCTGCTAATATAGCCAACCCAGCAATAGCCATTAATCTCCATTGACTAGTTTGTGGAATCCACCATGACGTTGTCAATAACACAACAAAAGTATTAACTACATATGGCCATAGAATCTCTGGTAATAAATATTCTAAAAGTGATTCAACCCCGTAAATGCTGTTATTGTCATTATCTAGTTTACACCATGTACATTCACCAACTGCTGGCCCATAAACAGCATATAAACCTCGTACAGATTTAGACCTGAGACGATCTAAAAGAAATGAATAATCTTTCGTGGCTGTTGTTAATCTAGATCTAATAACATCAGTTGGAGTTTGAAATCTAGATCCAGTAGCAAGAAAGATATTCTCACGGTCAAAATATAAATATTGAGAGATTAATAACTGAGTGACTGCTGTGAAAATAAGTGCGAGTATAGTTATTAAAACTGCTAAGGACAAAGTTCTTGAAGCTCGTCGTCTTTGGAGGAAAAACCGATATATTCTTGGGATAATGATAGGACCAAAGAAAATGGCTAAACCTTGGAATTGTTTGGCAGTTTGCCAGATGTCCTGGATCGAGTAGGACATGGAGACTAGTACCCAAATGTAAGAGATTAAAATCAAACAAGAAACTAATCTAATAATGAATTATAAATAACGTTAAATTAATTATATGCGGCGGAGACGGCTTATGGGCATTTTACATGCGGCGGAGGCGGCTGATCGCTCCAAGAGTCCAAGTCCAAACCGACAGGCCCAGAACCTCGATCTCGATCTCCTCGGCTCGGTTCCCCTGATTCATCTTATCTGGAAGGATTATTCATTAAGTTATGTACAGTGTCTGTCCCATCTCTATAAAAATTTTGCTGATTTAGTATTCTTATGATCGTTCTCCAATCGTTCGTAATTAATTTTTCTCTCCTTTTTCTCTAGTAATTCTTCTACATTTTCGATGTTTACAACATTTTGATGATCCTGATCCTGAGTTACACTATCACCTCTCTTCATCCAGACTTCTTCTGCTTGTTGAAGATCATTTAGAATATCATCAAAAGTTTGATCAACTGTTGAATTCTCCATCTCAGATCGTAATTTATCAATATCAATATCTTCATCTTTACTATTGTTTAACCGTTCAATTAATGAATTCATCTGTGATATCTTTGATTGTAATCTGAAAACTATTGTTTCACGTTCATTACGAATTTTAATAATATACATCAATTCAGACGAGATTATTCCTAGTAAAAAAAGCAAGGGGGTAGTTGGTGAAGAAAGATATGATCGTAAAGTTGGAGATGATGATGTCGATGTCGATGAAGTGGATTGAAATCGATATATTATCCGAGATGATCTTAATACCGGTATGAATCTTCTTGTGAATTGGAACATTTTGAGTTGAATTGAATGGCTACGAAACAAGGAATAGTATTAGGAAGAACCAGAACTGTCTAGACTGAGATCAAAATATAGCATCAGCCATGAAGTGCGAGCGAAAAATCCAGCCGCTCTCTTTTTAAGCCGCACGCACCTGGTATAGAAAAGTCCTTTATGTGACCTTGAAAAACTAATTTATATGGTGAAAAACGTAATTCCTGTCAGTATTTTTAAAAAGTAACTATCTTAATATAATATTCTACCTTCTAGTAGTAGTTTGCCTTTCAAACTAGAATCGTTTTCCTTTTTGTATTGGAATTAATTTGATTTATTTATATCTCACAGGCGGATATGAGCATATACATTTAAAGTTTTTCATCGTGTGTTTGAGCCGCAGCAGTTCTTTAAATACAGTACACAATACACTGTACAGAATGATATTAATATTAGGAAAGATATACAGGTTTATATACGTTCAATTACAGCTATTTCGGATAACAGATCAATTTAGATGCTTATTTCCCCACTGAGTCCCGGGGCCCAATCATACAGCTAGGTCAATGGTCAGTTGAGAATATCAATGAACCAGGACATAGCTCGGGACGCGCACATTATATACATGCAATAGAAAACAGCTAGAAGCCGTAAGTATGTACGTCGATCGATCGATTGATCATGTAACTATTGCTCAGATTAACTTACAAAGCGAGCTACGGGGTCAGGGCAGAGGCGGAGTCTAGGTCACAACAGACCGACAGTAACTTTAACTTTAGCTGTCAAATGCAGGGGGTTTTCATACAATAACATTACAAGAAATATATTCTAGTGTAAAGCAGGATGATGATCCGACGATCTATATTTCTGTTAACTTCATTCTACTCGAACATAGCGAAACACCTGTTGGACCTCCATCATGTGGGATCCACAAGTTTTCCATCGATCTTATTTCTTCTCAGGGATAACAAAACTCCAGATCCCTCCCTAGCTTAACTCCCTGATGATATATCAACTGGCTAAATTAGAGTAGGGACCCGGTAGTCTTCTCTGAGACCCTGAATGGTTTGGTTTCACCAACCAATCACTGAAAAGAAGTAACTTATTTATAATAGCAATTTATTTTAGCGATATATTTAGTTATTAAGCCATCAACGATAACGATGCAGGGGGCCAACAAGGGCCGAAGAAAAGGAAAAGGAAAAAAAAAAAAAAAAAAAAAAAAAAAAAAAAAAAAAAAAAAAAAAAAAAGAGAAAGAAAGAAAGTAATTCAGAAATTGGAACGGGCCTGGGGGGCTTTTTATATTCGATATTTTTTCGTTTCGGCCAAACTATTATAACCCTTATCGCTAACCCCAACACATTCTTATGAGCATGGGCTACGCTACGATTCCCCCTTCCCCACTCACTGCCTCTTCCTTATTATTCTAAAAATGATCGCGATCATGACTATATGATGCGGGTTGTGTGAGTAAATTAAGCTGAAGCCCTCTCGGGTTAACAGTTAACATGTTAAAATTAACTTAACTGGTTAACAGTTAACATGTTACCACTCACAAGTCATGCTGCATGCCTCGCGGAATATCATAGTTAACTTAACCTGGCGCCCATCCAGTTGCAGCCAGATTATGCAACGGAGATCAATTCCTTCAACTCCGCGCCCATGAATTTATATTTTTGAAACGAAATTTTGGGATGAATGTGACTTGGAAATATTTACTGTGTACACTACTACTGTAGTACAGTACAGTAACTTACACACTACTAGAATATATTTCTTGTATTATATAAAAACCCCCATTGCATTTGACAACTAAGTTAAAGTTACTAGCTGTCTGTCTCCCTCCAGGCCCCAGGTCTGTTGTGACCTAGTCTCTGGCTCCGCCCTGACCCTGTAGATCGCTTCGCTCTAGGTAAGTGTGTTTACGCCGGGATTCAGTACCACAATATATTTTAATCTGAGCGATCGATACAGATGCTAGAGCTAGCCAGCTTGATGAGCAGCAGTACGTGCGTGCATTTGCGTGCATTTGCCTGTATTGCCTCCGACGGCTGGAACATACTCACGGTGTCCATCTATCTCTACGCTAAAGATATCCCAATCCCAATCTCTGCCTGCGGCCGGGTTAACACCGGGCTGGCTCTCACCATGGCTCCCGCAAGCTCTCGAGCGTAGAGGCTACCTTATTGTTACCTATTAGAGCTAGACGTAATTGGCATAAGATTGGGAACGATCGATCCATCGATCGAAAACAAAGTTCACGCACGTGATTAGTGGTGGGGCGCGCCAGCGCTATTAAACTTCGTGAAGTTTAAAGCCAACACCGCTCTTGACTACGACTACAACATAGTTCAATCCATATAAATAGCGGTTATGCTATGAATTAGACACGATTAGAATTGAATTGATAGACTAATTGATTAGATTGAACGAATTAATTAGACGAGTTATTATTGATTAGAAGAGGTGCAGAATCCGAATAATATTGGATTTAGGTCATTCCGTGGTGCAGAAGCTTACAGCTAATTGTCAGAGTTTTTGATTGAAATCCAGTAGACTGTTGGGCTTAGCTCTTAAAAAAATGCGCTTAATATTACCACCAATAACAAAATATTCACTGATTTCATTAATTGTTCTATCCACATCAGTGGCATTTTATAGATACTACACATATCTTTTGATTTCATCTCAAATTAATTCGATAACAGGTAATAGTTCATATTCTCCTGAAGAAATAAATGATGGTAGAGCATTTCCAGTTGATCAAGCTATAAAAATACCCAGACCAGATGAAATTTATGTGCCTCTATTAACACTGGTTCCAATTGGAGCAAAAGGAATAAAAATAATAACAACATCTGCAACATCATCTGAACCAGCCACTATTAGCTTAACTGGAGATAGCTTAACTTTTTATCCGTGGGTTATAATTACTAGTTCACTAGTAGAAACAAATCTCATTCAATTTTTATTAGCTTCAACAACTTTACTCTATGGTGCACGGTATTGTGAACATGTTTGGGGATCAGCAGAATTATCAAGATTTCTTTTGGTTGTAACAGTCATTCCAAATATCATAGTATACGTGTTCTACAATTTGATGCATTGGATTATATATCATAATCAACCAACTAGTGAAGATCCATCTCTTGATTCATTTAGACAAACAATCTGTGGAACAGCAGCAATAGTTGCAGGATTTCTTGTTGCTTTTAAACAATTAGTTCCTGAACATATGATAGTTATGTTTAAAGGCAAAATAAGATTACGTGTAAAAAGATTGCCATTTTTATTTTTAATGATTAATACATTGGCAGCAATATTAGGATCAGATTTATATGCTATATTATCATGGATGGGATTTTTATCAAGTTGGATCTATTTAAGATTTTATCGAATAAGTTATGCTGATCCTTTATTACCTTTTAATTTAAGTACTAATAGTAGTATCAGCAGTACTAATTCTTCTACTACAATTCCGAATAGTAGTAACGCACCTAATACTGCTAGTGCGTTATCAAATCATCATCATCATCTTCCAGTTGGTACAGGAATTAAAATTAGAGGAGATGCTTGCGATTCATTTTCTTTAGCATCTTTTTTCCCTGAACCATTTTCTTTGATTGTTGATTTCGCATCTGAATACATTTTAAGATTATTTGTTGCAGTACGATTATTTACTCCATTTAGTCCTGAGGAAGTCGATTCAGCCAATGTTCGAGCTGCTGCTAGATTAATTCCAGGAGCAACTGCTAGTGGTTTACGTTCACAGTATCCATATTCTTCTCCTACACAATCACAGCCATCACCATCTTTGGCAAGATATCTAGATAAATATCCTCGAGGAAGTGCTCGAGCTGAAGCTGAACGTAGGCGATCATTAGCATTAAGAGCATTGGGCCAAGACGATCAACCTCAGCATTCAACTCCACATCTACAACTGCCGGAACCACATCCACATGTTTCAGCTCCTGGACCAGTTGTTTTGCCTGCACCAAGAGCAGGTAAAGATTAGAAATTGGCTTTAATTTATTTTGTCATTATTATAATTATTGATTATATTTTTGAATTTATAATGATTGATTATATTTTTGATTCTTTATTCTCGATCATAGCAATAGCTAGGGGTTCACCCCAGCCGCCGAAGGCAGTACATTCTAAGGAAAGTTATTATCATATTCCGTGTTAATACGCATAGCGTACGAACAATTGACGTTAGTATACATTAAGTTTACCCTTTCTGGCTAGGGTCCAGCAACTGATGTATCCCGGTGTTTGTCGTAAAGACCGATATGAACATGTTTTTTTTTCCCCCAAGGCCCTTTCATGTTCGCTTCATAATATATACAATTGCTAGTCATGTATTGCATAATACCAGAAACCACTATAACCGTTAGTAGAGAGATAAATCATACAACACTATATCGCGTTATCTTATCTATGTTGATCCCTGAGAATTATAGTCAACCTTCTATCAAGAAATGGATCAAATAGATAATTATTAATTATTACCTCCCCGACCTATTGAGCTCCTCATTAAGATTATCAAATTTGTACTCCGCAACGATCTAGTCAACTCTCACATGCATGACTTGGTTTACTATGGCATCATGTGGTTTTACGACTCAACCGTTGGAATTATTCACGGCAGATGGCTTCTGATGAATGAAACATATGCATGGCCAGTAGATTGAGGAAACATTTTGACAGCCTCAACGACAGAATCTGGAATAAATGCCCTTGATTCAATCAGAACTATTACAGTCTATTTGCTATTCCCCTATGTTGATGGATTTCGAGAAAACTTATACATGTATTTCGCCCCTGAACTCTGTGAGAGATTATAACTCGTATGTGACTTAGGTTATATTTCTTAGGGATGTATTTCTTATCGATGGCCGATTTCCAAACTTGGAAAAAATCAGTATTCTTCGTGTATATCTGAACGCTCATATTATCCCGGGTACTTTTGAAATTCTCGAAATATTGGGCAAATATATCACTGATTCAGAACTAAATGGTAAAAATGTCGCTTTGTCCATCATTCTAGCTGGCAAATCACTATTAAATGTTATACGGATATAGCCTGGACTGGGAGATAATATTGAGGACCGATTACATCAATTCGCACTAATCCATTACTCCCTCTTCGGCTGAGGCGGCTGAAATCTGAGCCAGATTCAGACTTTCTGAGAGACCGAACTCTTGCTACTTGAGAGGTTAATCTCAACCTGATGTTTCCGGGGCCGGATATATAATGAGAATTTGAAGCAAATGCAACGTCATGGCTTGTTTACTAGCTAGTCTATTTCTTTTCCCGGAGACTACTATTATGTCAAGTCGTCAACTAGTAAAGAACAGATATGGAGAATGGTAAAGAATAGTACCCGATGAGATGAGAATTTACAAAGTGAAAAGCTTATTTTATTATATGTAACAAGTCTTACATTACCCAGATTTCGCGTTGAAATATGCTTTACGTATTATATGTAACTTAATGTAAGTTACAGTATACGCCTTAGTGTTCAATAGTCTAGCTAAATTCCATTCTTTCTTAGATACTTCGTAATAGACAATAAATGATAATCAAATCAATCAATCATTAGATCCTTTTTCTCCTAAGCATTCTGATACCGAATGTAGAGAGCTTTTTAACGCTCTGTTTAGAGCATATATTCTTTTAAAGAAGGGTCGTTTCTGATTACGTAACTTTAACAGACTTCTGAATTTTATGAGCGTAAAAAGGTCTGGCTACGTACGCGAAGGCGACGAAGCTGAAGTTACACTTTTTACGCAACCATTCCTATCGCTATACAGTTCAACTTCCATATGATATCTGATCGAAACCGATTAAATAGTTAAGTAAGATCCTATCAGTTTATTTATCTTGGGTTACTACTCTGGGAGTAAGACTTGTTTATCGCGATCTTTAACTGCTTGGTCTGGTTTCTGATTTTTAACAGCCGTTCTATCACGTGAGATTTTTGAGGTTTGGCCGGCAGCAATTGATAGATCACTCCTACCCCTCCTGTCTCATCAGCAGGTCTCTCTATTTCACTCCCATATCAACACGAAAATATATATGGTAGAAGAATTTTTTCAACCTGGATTTTATAGATTTTATTGATTCTAGAGATATTCTTTTGAAGTTTCAGACTCTCGTGGGTATGTAACTGGTTGGCTGAGGTGATACGCTATCAGATATTAACTAAAATCAGATCTAAAATATTAACCGGGGAAGGAAGTTCTAAATCAAGTTGGATCAGGAAGTTTTAGGTTTGTAATCAGAAGAGAATTTGATCTGAAAGTTGACTAATATCTTTGATGGAGAAACACTGATTAGGAGGATTCTTTCTGGCCTGCTGCTATTCTATTAATTTTTTGAGATCTTTAAACATTCGTAAGTGAATTGGAGTTGTTCATGATCGCAACGTTGAATCTATACTAACATTTAAGAATAATAGTGAATTTTTTAAATTCGACAGGTTTCGGTTTGTAGATCAATCAAATTGAATTGTATTTTGGTATATATGTATGTTCTCACTCTGGATGAGCCAATTGAGCTATGAAATGACTAGAGCAACTCCTCCACGCAAGCAAGACTAACTTTTTAGACTGCAATTAAAAGATTGCTCAATTATCAGGCTTCGACTGATTGACTTCTATAATGTCAGATCATGAATTTAGGTTTGACGATTCTCATAGTCCTAAGAGGAGACCATCAAACAATATAGAAAGATTCTCTGAATCAGTGCCTAGTGTTATTCCAGAATCATCGTCATCATCATACTTTGGTTCTGGTGATATTCCCGAGTCAGTAGTTTCATCTGTTACTATCGGCGTTGGATTTGATGCTGTTGCTGGTACTCTCACTAATGTAATCGCTGATGCCGCTGCTACTAATGTTAGGACCTACCTTCATGATCGCAACCAATCTTTGCCTAATACCGGTTTGGTTCGTGAAAATTCATATACAGCACCTGCTCTTTCTGGAAGACCATCTAGAGCTGCGACGTTTTCACCTGCCGCTGTTCACAGATCATCATCATCACAACAAAGTAGTCCTCCTCATCGGCCACCTCCCATGACGGCATATATGAATTCAGTTCCAGTTCCATCACAATCGGTTCCTCCAACCCTTCATCATCCTCATCATCCTCATCATCACCTTGGTACTGCCAATGATACTCATGGCCTTACTGTTGCATCTTCAAATCAAGCATCTTCGTCAGTATCATTACCTCCTTCAGGTAGTGGAGTTGGTGGCTCACCCCCAGTTCCTCTTGTCAGTCGTGAAAGACAGTTGGGAGCAACAACAATTGCCGGCTCAACAGCTATAGTTCAACAGGCAATACCAGATCAGATCCGTGGAGGAATGTTATCTCCTAATTCTAGTACTGCTTCTTTAGGTCAGCAGCACCAAATTACTCGACAAATATCAGTTACCGCTGACCCTCAAGGTCTTGGGCTCAATGTAGTATCTCCAGGGCATCAATACGCAGCTTCAATCGCAATCCCCTCTCTTTTATCTGTGGAGCCTTTGTCTGTATCATCTGAAACCCTACCTCCGCCTGCTCAAAGAAGCGTGAGTGGTCCAGCAACGATGACTATTGCCTCTACTTCAACAACATCTGTAGCCAAATTGAAATCTTCCGAACCGAAGACTCCTTCAGAATACGCATTGCATATATTGTTTACTCAGGTATGTATCAAATTTCCTTAAAGCTTGGTAAAAACATCTCTTGGGAAATATCCAGCATGCTAGGGGTCTGACCGTGTTGGTCGGGACTGATAATCCCCAATGAAGCTATGGTAATACCGATCTTCTAGAAATGCCGTTTTCTTTTCTTTTATTTGCTAACATCGCAGTTTGTAAGATATGCGGAGAGAAAACTCAATTTATGCCTCAACTACTCCTATGACTCCGAACCGGAGATTTCGGCCATTCTTGGAATTGGAATCGACCCCGCATTTGATAAAATTATAGCATCTTTAGGATATATTGCCCGTCGAAAACCAAAGCCAATAATCGATTCAGTCATGTTCTGGCGTAAGAGTAAATCAGAAGCAGCAGCCGCTGCCGCTCAAGCTGCGAATCAGGCTGCTCACGGCAAATCAGGTGCCAGCAGAGCAACTGGCACTGGTGGTGATCTTAAGGAGGCGGCTTTGCAAGCAGACCGTAAAAGCATGATATCTATATATATACTTTGCCGTGTACTTATGGAAGTAGTAAAACAAACGACCCCTGAGGTTCTTGGAGAGGATTTAAGCGAAAAATTAGAGGAAATCGTCTTTAAGCAGCTTCGAACTGCTGATCCAAAAGCATTATCTATTAGTGTTATTCGGAGGACAAATTGGAGTCTATTTTCCGAACTTCTTGGCGAAATGTCCAGCTCACGATTTTTAAGTGTAGGAGATAGATTTATAGCAGAGCTGGAGAAAGTGCCTCCAATTGCCTCGAAGGATCAGGAACCCAATGTACGCCTTCTCATCAGTGGCATGCGCTTCTTGAAACTAAAAATATACCCTATGGATGCCCTGGAAGAATCGGCAGAGTTCTTAGAATCCCTGTCCAAATTCTTTAGCCGGTCTAATACTTCAGGGATTAAAGTTGCTTACTCCGAAGTACTGGCACAGATCTTATTACCTCTGGCGGGATTTGCTACGGCAGAACTGAATCACCCCATGTGGATTAAACCTATTGAATCTATATTCGCAAAATCTTTAGAAATGGCTCTCAAGCCTAAATACTGGGCTATTGCCTTTCAGTTGGCCACTGTAGTTTTAAGCGTAGCCCCCCAGGAGCTATTTGCACACCATTGGTTAGGACTTTTTGAGACAAATGCATCGAAAACTAAGGATAAAGCAAATAGACCTGTGTTATATACGGGAACCGCCAGGCTATTGTGGGTATTTGTTTTCCGGTGGTCAGAAACCTTAAACAGTACAACTAAGAAACTTGACATTGTCTCCAAGGTTCTTCTTAATCCTTCTAATCGTAAACTTTGGGCCTCGTTCAATGACTCAACGTTAACGTCTGCTGCATGTGTTTATGTGATCAGAATTGGATCTCATGGTTATTTGCAATATATTCTGGATAATGTCATTTTCCAGTTGGTTCATTCTGGTTCTATAGAAACGTTGTCTCTGGAAAACATTGTTCCTGAGCGTGCAGCAGTTGGAATTCGGGCATTTATGTATGTTTTGCATGACCACTACCAACAACATGTCACATCTTGGAAACCACCATTTCCATCCGACAAAGTCCTGGTGTCCCTGCTGACTGATCGAGATTGCCTGGAACCTGAAGCAATGCCGACGCCTACTGGTTCGTTGCTGCAGTTTTATGAGAAGTTTTGTAGAGTTATAAGCAAACTGGCGTCTATTTGTGATTCTCAGCTTGGTGCCCATATTACACCCAGTGAAGAGCGTCAAATCCAACTCAAGCCATCCATGTCAGTATCTTTTCATTTCGGTAGTAGTAATGAAAGTTCTGCTCAGGCGCAAAGGCAGGCTTATTTAGAGCTGTTTAGTGCTGTTCTCGAATGTATTCCTTGGTGTCAGTTTCCTGATGGTGGAGCTACTGTATCGGGGTTGACTAAAGCTATTGAGATTCTTTGCAGAAATGTGACTCATAGTAATGCTAAGGTTTCCCAGGCTGCTATGCGATCTTTGAGGTGCCTAGCTCGTACGAGGGATACAAGGACTATAGTTAACATATATTCCAAGTTGATGTTTTCGTTTGATGAAAAGATCTTTACCAGTTATGACTGCCCTCCTTCTTCTTCGATGGATTTTGAGCGGCTCGTGAAATTATATATATCGCTACTGGAAATCTGGATAGCAAATATCAAAAAGTTGTCTACAGATGAATCAAATAGTGCTGGATCTAGAGATATCGACTTGGATGTGGTTGGAGAGGACGAAAATGTGAGAAGGAATGATGATATGAACCTCACCAACTGGTGGTCGGCGGTTGAGGAGATTGAGGGAAATGGGTTGTTTTTCCTCTGTTCTCAGGATAGAGCTATTCGTCTTTTGGCAGTTAAAATCCTTCGGCTAACTGTAGACTTTGATACTGCTATAAGAGAGCATGGTCAGCATTTGATTAAAAAGTCTTCTCATTCAAGAACGCCTTCAAGGAGTACTCTGACTCCGCCTTCCCGTGTCATCCAGTTCATAGAGGGGGCCGATCTGCCCGCTCTTTTTGAATCATCCAAGCCAGAAGTGGAGTTAAGCATGCCAGAAAGAAGTCGACTAGCAAAGCTTCAAGGGAAAAAGAGAGAAAGCTTGGTAGCGCTTGCTGAATCGGATTACGGCGTGGACACTGCTTTATGGCTGAAAGCATTTCCTTTTTTTATCAAACAGTGTTTTAATATTTATCCCATCCCAATAGCGCTTTGTCGCAATATTGTCTCTGTGCGACTGGTTCGGATGTATGACATAGTGGTGGAGTTTTCGCGCTCGGAGACTTCTGGACCGGGGGTGTCTTCGCACGCGTTTATATTAAAACACCCAATGAGAACACATCCAGAGGTTATTGTTGAGCAGTGGCGCATATACCTCATAGTAGCATGTTCTACGCTGACTCTAACGGATGAGCAGAAAATGCATATTCCTGATAGCAGCCAGTACCAGCACGGACGTAAGAAGTCGGCTCAAAAGATCACCATACACCATCAGAGGATCACGTCAGCCCGGTCAGTGTTCCGCATGGTTATCCCGTTATTGGGTGTTGACCATCCTGTGATTCGCGATGCAATTGTTACTGGAGTAAGCTCTATTAATGTGAATATTTATAAAACGCTCTTGGAATGTCTGCATCAGACAATTGAAAAATGGCAGAATGAATCTCAAAAGCAACTTACAAGGAATGTGTCGATGTCAGGCGCTAGTGGTGGCGGCGGTGGTCAGTTGGCCTCGTTATCGAGACAGATGTCGTCGACATCGACATCGACAGCAGCAGCAGCATCAGTCGCAGGAGTTAAAGATCAACAACGGGTGATCACTGAAGTTGGGCACTTGTTGAAGATCACCTCACATTACCTTGAGGTACCATTCATCGCAGATGATGAATGGATCATCTCTGAATTGATTGGATTCCTTAATTCGTTACGTAACTTCCTCAGCAATCCGGTTATCCAGGTGGACTATAATTTCCAAAAGCTGCGACGTTATTTCTGTGGACTTTTGGAAAGTGTTTTCTCTGCAGTAGCTCATAATACAGCTCGCTCGAGTCCTATCTCATTTGAAAGTCGGATGAGGTTTTTCACCCTTGTTGAAGAGTGGTGTGTAGTTGGCCAGAACTGGAACGTAGCACGCGACCGAGAAGCCAACATGAGAAGCGCTGCATTGGCTACTGCTAGAGACTCGCGTGAACACCACATTATTCTTGCTTCGATGGAGCTCGAGAAGAAAAAGTCAGATCTGGCTGTGTTGAGTGTTTTAGCTTCTTTGTGTGCCGGGCCTCTGATGCAACCTCTCGATGACTCTGGCAGGCGAAAGTCCAATGTGTCCTTTAATATATCTGGACTGCTCAAATTTGTTAGTACCTTGTTTGAAGGCTCCAGGGATGAAATGCATACTATGGGTCGACGAGCGTTAAAGAATCTTTTACTTTTTAACCCTGACCATACTATAATATTTGAAGAAACAGTGTCGAACTGTTACCGAGATCATTCAGATCCTATGGCTTCAAAAAGTTATTTTGTATCCTTAGCAGAGGTTCTTCTCGAGGTACCAGATTATCCTTGTGAGATCCGTCAGGCATTGGCGTTGGGGTTATTTAAAACTGGAGATGCCGACTTGGAAGTGCGTTCGTTGGCTGTAGATCTTCTGAAGGCTACTGAGATGAGATTTTACGACAGGTCTAGTTTGCAAGAATACCAGGTAACTATTACCAGTAGTACTACGGCGATATATAAACGGGCTATGTTTAACCTTTCCTGCCGGTTTGCAAAAGATCACCCAGAGGAAACCTTTATGGTGTTTTCCGAGCTTAGTAAATTCTTTCATGTGGTTAATGATATGTCTCGCAGGGACATTCTGGCTGTGCTGTTACCTTGGATCCAGACGGTAGAGCTTCAAGTTGAACCACACAGCGAAATGCCTACTCCTTCTACTACAATGGTTATGAATAATATGTTTGAAATTACTGTAGCATTTAGTGATCGAATCCAGAACGAAGTGGAAGCTCTTTGGGTAGCGCTTGGCAACGGCAAGTATCCGTCAAATGTCAAGGTAGTCATGGGGTTCCTGCTTCATCACAGTCTTGAAAGACGTGATCCTGCTTTTGTTGAATACTCTCGGAAAATTTTCGTCTTCTTGGCAGCCCCTCCTGCTGGAAACAAACTCATTGACGGTCTGTTGGCATTTTTGCAGCCAAAATCGATGATTTCGCATTACCCGGAACCTTATGATCTCTGCTTGGCTGAAAGAATGTTTCCTTATGTTGCAAATATTTCTGCAGTATTACCCCTAACTTCAAAGGAGGTTACGTTTTCTCATGGCCAGTTAGCGATGATTTTCTTAGTAGATCTTATTTTAAGTCCACAGGAGAGTGTGTTGGCCAATCTACCGCTAATTCTGCATGTTGCATTAGTTCTTTTTGACCATTATCTGCCTATCATCCATGATCAGTCACAAGAACTGCTGGTTCACGTTGTCAGCGAGTTTGCAGGACCCCAACTAGATGCTCAGAAGTTTTGCGCGCTGCTCAGAAAAAGAAGTTTGTCCGCAGCTGCCTCAGGTGGAGGTAAGGAGAAAGATCAGTATGAACAGCATGCTCCGACATGGTCTTATGACGATCTTAATAGTGGCAAAAATGGTGCTCGCACGCCCAAAGCAATGGTGCAATTAATCAAAGATATTCTGAGCATTTTTGGTCAGCAAATGCCCGAACTTCGTGAAAAATGGTCACGGGTGGCATTATTATGGGCGACGACCTGTCCTGTGCGGCATATTGCATGTAGGTCTTTTCAAGTGTTCAGATGTCTATTATCCACCTTGGATCAAAATATGCTTGCAGACATGCTGGCCCGGTTATCTAACACAATCTCTGACAATACACTGGACATCCAGGGCTTTGCAATGCAGATCCTTATGACACTGAACGCTGTAACAGCAGAGCTTGCATCAGAAGATCTCATCAATTTCCCGCAATTGTTCTGGGCTACAGTGGCTTGTCTGGGGACTGTCAATGAGCAGGAATTTATTGAAGTTCTTTCTATATTGGAGAAGTTTATTTCTAAAATTGATCTGGACTCTCGCGAAACTGTGTCTTGTCTGATTTCCACCTTTCCATCCAAATGGGAGACCGAATTTAAGGGACTACAACAAGCCATTATTCCTGGATTGAGATCATCGTTGGCATGGGAGCAGTCTCTTAGAGTACTCGATAGACTAAACCAATTACAATATAGTCAGATCGTGGCTGATGAGAATCGTTTAGCCCTGGCTATTGCAATAAACTTACCCCGGTATTTGCACGCTTTGGAACTAAACGATATAACTCCTGAAATCGAGGCTTCGACCGGACGATTACGTGAAATGTGTGATGAACAACAACAGCAGCAACCAGGCTTATCAGGTCTGTCGCGAATCTTAACTTCTCTAGGCAAGGGCCGATTTAGATCCAAACAGGACTTTTTAAATCAGACTGTCCAGGCCCTGCAAACCAATTTTTTTCCAACATCTGAAGTTACTGTTCTGTCTTTTTTACTCAGTATTTTGTCAAATAAGATTAAATGGGTCAAGACCGAGACCATGGATGTGCTGAAGCGTATCTTCCCGTTGGTTGATTTACAAAAGGAAGAATTCTCAGGAGTGGGCGCAGACATTATTTCTCCTCTGCTGCGTCTACTACAGACAGACTATGCAGAACAAGCATTGGAGGTGTTGGATGAGACTGTGAGCATCTCTTCTAGCTATATGGATAAACACGTGTTGCGGATGAGTTTAGGTAATCGAACAATGCGAAAAGAATATGAAAAGACTGCCACAATGTTTGGCATCCCAGATGAAAGTGGATGGGCTATCCCTATGCCGGCCATTATGGCCAATATTACTCGAAGCAATGTACATGGCGTGTTCTACACTTGTAATACTGTGCCGAACACTGAACAGGTTCCTGTGTCGGCGGATGACTTTCAATTTCACAAAGAAGAATATGGCTATGTCGGTCGCAGAATCGATAGGACAAACAGCGTTTCAATGGCTGATGACATTGAAGGAGGTTCTCTTAGTCATATGTGGACTGCTCTTGATAATCTCGATTCATTCTTCACCCGAGATATGAAAAAGTCAAATGATCCTAATGGTCATCATGGTCAGCACGAGCATAACATTTCCGTTACCGATACGGACATGAGTACTGACAATAATATTGATCCAGTTGAATCTGTTCCACAACTATATGATAAAAAAGTTTCTCTTATTCTTAACCGCTCACTTGCAAGGACTGCGTCGACAACATCGTTTAAGACTTCGTTCGCAGATTCATTTGGTAACAGTCCAACCACACCAACTTTAACTGATGTTTCTGTGCGAGGCGGCTTTTTTAGTAATGCTAATACTAGTGCTAATGGTAGTGGTAGTGGCGACGGAGGAGATTTCGTTGGACCACTAGTCCCTCGCAAGAGAGAAATCGTTGACTTCACTAGACACATCACAAGTTCGGATAGTCTTTCTTCGGCAGGATCGGTTATATCTTCTCCTGATATGGGAAATGGGGAGTCGAAGGAAGGTTCTACTGAGGGACTTGATCATCTTGTTTCAGACACTAGTGGTAATTCGACTGTTTCATTCACGAAATATGTATCATCACCTTCGTCGTCGGCTAAAAAACTGACTGGTGTTGTTCCGAGGAGGCCGAAGTCTAACCTTCTTCAACAGCCAGAACTGCAATCTGCCTCGCCTGTGGTTCCTGAGAGTTCTTTTAGATTAGAGAGTTTCTTACGTGGTGCATCAAATATCCGTAAGGGTAAGAGAAAAGCTTCGAAGCAGAATAAGGAAGAGAAAGAGAAAGGGGCACATAAGGAAAAAGAAAAAGAAAAAGACAAGGATATCGCCAACGACAGTGAACGTCATCATAATGACAAGGAGGAAGATAAACGTGAGAAAGCCGGCCGTCGTCGTAGTGATCGTGATGAGACCATTGATAAATCCAAAATTAGGAGCCGTAGTCGTAATGGCCTCTCAAGTGGTATCGCAACAAGCCTTGCTACAAAATTCTCTAGTGGAGTCGGTTCGAATAATGTGGGTCCAGGCAACGGTTCCAATACACCTGTGTCAGGATCGTCCTCAGCTTCATCTTTAACAACTGCAAGATATAGGGACACATCGGGTCATAATTCTTACCAATTCCCTCCTGGACGGTAACGGTCGATTTTATTTATTAATTATAGGGACGACTTATATACCCTTATATTTATACTGTATATATATATTTTTGCATTCACTTCAAGATTCAGTCTTCCGAAGACCAATGTCATTATTCGTGCCAATGTAGATCTAACAGGGGCATCAAGACCTTCATGTCTCTAACAGCTGGTAGATACAACTCCTGGATTTGCTTCGGGCGGCTGGGGTTCTACCCCAAACCCGTGGCTGGCTTCACTCGAGGTTAAGCCCTTGGTGCTGGGCGAACATTTTTTCCGCTCCCCTGTGAACGAGTGGTGGCTAATAATATGTTATGTTAGGATTGATTTAAGGGAGCACCCTCAGACCTTCTCGAACCGCATTGCCCCGCTCGCTCGAGATCGAGATCCAAGGCGACATAATCTCTACATCTTTTAAATCCATCAAATTCAAAATCAAGTATCCTGTTCTGAAAACGCTAACCAGGAGGAAGAACCGGAGGTCGCGCGTGAGCGTGAAAAGGATTCGCACAGCAGAAAAAGAAGTTAACCTCGAGAGAAGCGTGCCACGGGTTTAAAATTAGAATTGGACTGAAACTGGATCCTCGACCGGTTATAGCTAGATATTTGATTCACAGTTTTATTATGCTTTAAAGAGGGGTTGTAAGTTATTGCCCATGACCTCTTCAAGAAGTTGAAGTTAATATCACATTAACGTTATAGATTAGTGACAATTTGTGTCCTTCGTATGGCATAAGCCCATGTGGCTTATACAAGCCATAACTTGTTGTTATTGAGCTGTGGGTAGCCAGTCTCAATAACTGGTAAATATTGAGTTGTAACATGCAGCAGTATGCCTGCTAAATTTTATCCATTATAACTTGTTAGCAGTTAATAGTAACTATTAGTCCAGAATTGTGATTGTCTTGATATATCTTTCAAACTGATCTTAGATTCTTATCTGTCTTTCGTTTATAATCATCAAAATTGGCGAGATTAGGTACTTGTGGGGTCTGTAATGAGGCCCAGTCAAACTAGTTTGGGTCAGGGCCCCAGTCCGGAGGCAGACGATACGGGGGGGGGGGGGGATTGCCGCCGGAGGCAGAACGATTGATATTTCTTAAGTTGTACACGTATGGTCCCACGGTGCAACTGCACGTTTAGACAGAAAGCAGCAGCGCAGCCCTTTCGTACATAACTAGACGAGAATTTCGGCGGCTGTGGCTGGCCGCAGCAATGAGAGGAGAAAGGATCAAAGTCATGTAACATAAAGCAGTAGGACTAATTCATTAGCAAAGATAAATTAGATAATATTAAAATAAATTAAGAAATCACAAGTAGAAATAATCAATAATAGGGCTGCAATTTATTCGAAATCGCTATCGGCATTCATCTCTTCATCCTGTTCACTTTCAATTAAACTTTCTATATAAGTAGTCTTCTTAGCGGCAGCAGCACGACGCGAAGGTCTGGCAACGGCCCGAGGTACGATCTCAGAATCTTCATTGAACTCTTCGTCATCATCGTCACTTATGATGGTCATTTTACTAGAAGACTTGGGAGCAGCTTTTGTAGAAGTTTTGATAGTAGCCTTGGTGGGAGCCTTTGGTTTTGTAGATGTAACTTTTTTAATAGACGCTTTGACCGATGCCACTTTATTAGAAACGATCTCATCATCGTCGTCATCAGACAAGGAGAAAATGCTGTTCAATTTGGAAGATGAAGATGAAGACGACTGAGGCTTAGGAGATCCAAAATCAAATGCCAAACTTGGCTTTTGAGCGCCTTTGGAGACACCCATAAAATCTTCAACTAAATCATCAGGATCCAATTGATAGTCATCCTTTTTAATAGGACTACCAAACATCTTTTTACCGAAAATGGTCTGTGCAGTGCCATTGGAGCCCGAAGGAGGAGCTGCTGCATTAATTTTACTCTGAGTGAGTGCTGCCTTGGAACCAGTTTCAGAATCAGCCTTTTTAGATGCACTAGCAACAGTATTAACCCTCTTCTTTGTCAATTCCTTGGGTAGGAAATCTTCACCGTCGTCATCGTTAGCATTCTTCACTGGTTGTTTTTTCTTGGGTGCTGCCTTTTTTTTCCCTTTGCCCTTACGATCCGGAATCATCGACTCGCGCTTCTCCTTGTCCTCTTCACAGAAGTGAAGCCAACTGGCCAAAAATCCATCTAAATCAATATTCCATAAATCTTTAGCTGACAGTTTAAGAAGTTTATTAAGCTCTTCCTCTTTTATATCTCGCTGCTTCAGAAGTTTTTCATATCGCTCTCTAGTAAGTGACCAAATAGCCATGCCAAGCAAATATTCATATGTAGGCAAAGAAGGTTTGTTAGCATCTTCGGCAATAGCAGCAGAATCGGGATCTGCCTCGATTTCATTCTCAAATTCATTCAACACAACTGACAGCTGAGTCTCCTCATCAGGGTCAACATTATACACGGGAACACCATCTTTACCGAATTTAGGGAACTTTAGTTCCTCTAGCTCAGAAATAAGGTCAGCTCGACGACGATTCGAGACATTAAGTTGTTTATCAATTATCAATTTGATGAATCGGGCTTGATTGGCAATCTTCTCTAATTGATTCTTAAGCTGAGTGGACATAAAATCTTTACGTTTCTGGTACAATTCTAGTCGCACATAGAAAAATTCAGTGAGAATCTGTTCAGGACTATCATATCTCTTTAGACGACCTTGGGGATCAAAAGCTACCATATTTGCCAAACTGAGAGTAGACTGAACTTTGAATCGATTCGCTAGACCCTCCTGTAAAGATTTCTCCATTTGTGATTTACTCAAAGTGATAACAAATTTAATGCCAATGCCATGTTCCTCGGTCATATCTTCAATCCATTCCTTATTAGCAGTTGCAGAAGAAGGGCCTTTTATAATGGAATCCAAAAGGAACTCCTTCATGGTTTGAGTCCACATTTTAATCGGCAATTCAGTAATCTCAACTGTATTATCATCCACCTGTCTGATAGTTCCCGATACTCGGAATCGATCATTGGCAATTCTTTCTAAACTTCCAGTCCAACCACGGAACCATGGTGTCATTGGTACCAGTTCCTCATGATTCATTAATCGATGTATATTAGCCACCAAATCCTCCGGATTGTAACAAGGGATACTGGTGCTCCAACCGGTTCCAATACCTTCAGCTCCATTAACCAGTAGTGTAGGTAAAATGGGGGCATACCATTCTGGTTCAACTGTAGAGTCATCATCTTCAAGATAATTATACAACGGATCATCACTGGGGATAAACAATTTCCTGGTTAAGGGATTCAACTCAGTAAAAATATAACGAGCAGCAGACGCATCCTTACCACCAGTAGCACGGGATCCGAAACTTCCATTAGGCATTAGGAAATACAAATTATTGCTACCTACGAAATCCTGGGCAAGACCAATAATAGTCTGATATAAAGATTGTTCTCCATGATGATAGCCAGTATTCTCCGAGACATAACCACCCAATTGAGCGACTTTAATCTCATTAACCAGGTTACGCTTAAAACAACCATAGAGAATCTTACGCTGACCAGGTTTAAAACCATCCATAATAGATGGGATCGATCGAACATTATCGGCCATAGAAAACAAGATCAATTCCTTATTAATAAAGTCACTGATAGGGATTTCCTGTAAGTCTGGGTCCAAATGCGTACCGGGTCTGAAGCCACGCAACCAATCTTTACGAGCGTCGGCTTTCTTCTTACCAAACGCCAGTTCAATTAAAGGCTTATCAATTTCCTCCAATTTGTGAAATGTTTTCAAGTGCTTATCTAATTGAGAAAAATACTCTCGCCCTTCAGTGTTTGGTTCAGAAGTACCCAAACCTTTGTAGTACTTTTGTCTCCAAATACAAGTTTTGCCCTCGGTATCTCTCCATTCCTCATATTGAGGCATTGTATAAAATGGGATAACTCGGATAACTTTTTTGCCTCTCAAGATAGAAACCTTAACAATGGGTGTAATGAATTCGACCAAGAATCCAGGAAGAGTAAGTAATCCAGGAAAAGAGGACTCCAAGAAATTAATAATAAGACCTTTAATATGACTTCCATCATGATCCTGATCGGTCATAATCATAATATGACCATATCGAAGTCCCTCAGTACTAGTGTAGTGTTTTTTGTGCTGCAGTCCCATGATCTGCTTTATGGCCTGGATTTCGGCATTCTTCATAATTTGATCATGAGATGCATCACGAACATTGAGAAGTTTACCACGAAGGGGGAAAACTCCATAATAATCTCTTCCTACAACTGCCAATCCTGCTACAGCTAGAGCCATAGCTGAATCACCTTCAGTCAATACCAAAGTACATTTATGACTCTCGCGAGTTCCCGCTTTGTTCGCATCTTCAAGTTTGACGAATCCAGTGATGCGTCGTTTTTTCCCACCATCCTGTTTCTTGAGTTCTTTATCAGCGTTTCTTGCTGCGATATCTTGTACGCTATCTACAATTGACGTTTTCAAAACTTTCTTAATAAAGTCATCTGAAACTATACATTTGGAACCAAACGCAGTGACTTTAGTTGTCAATTGTTCCTTAGTCTGCGAGGTAAAAGCTGGGTTATCGATTAGACAGTTAATGAAAACAAACATATTGTTTCGAATCTGTCCCAATCGAATAGGAGCACTCTTATTTTTCTTTTTGACATGATCAGAAATTTTATTAGCAATCTGATCAGCAATATAGTTTACGTGAGTACCACCTGAGGTTGTGGCAATTGAATTGACAAAGGAAACTTGATTAAACTGGCTACCATCAGAAACTGCAAAGGCGATTTCCCACCGGTCATTGACTTGTTCATGGATAATAGTTGGTTTAGGCAAAGGAGGATCAAGTAATACAATACGTTGTTGCTGTTCACCCCCGTCTTCTCCCCCTTCTCCAGGAGCCGGAGTATCAGCATCATTGGCAGCTAAAGCTTGTCTTTCTTGTTCCTGAAGAGATTTAACAAACATTTCCACATAACCCTTGAAGTTCTTAATCTTGAGTCTTTGTTTATTCAGAGTGACTTTGACATCTTTGACGGTTCCACATAAATCATATACACGTCTTCTCATGACACCAAGAATATCTTCATCCATTTTCTCCATTCTAAACAGCTTCAAATCTGGCTTAAAAGTGATTTTAGTATATTGTTCACCCTTTTTTGTAGATGTAATAGAAGCCTTTCCTATTTTGGTCATGTTGTTTGTCCAAGTTTGTTTATATTTCTTATTAAGATTTGAATCAGCAGTCTCGACGGTGAATTCAGTTGAGAAGATATTACAAAGCTTTGAGTTAGTATATCCCTCAGCGTCTTCGGCACAGACCCCCCATCCTGCCATGAATTTAACTTACCTTTGCACCATAACCATTTCTACCACCGGTAACTTTTTTCTCGTTATCATCATAATTACTTGAAGTCAAGAGATTACCAAAGATAAGTTCGGGAATATACATTTTTTCCTTTTCATGGATTTCAATAGGAATACCTTTACCATTATTGTATATGGAAATAACATTATTTTCGGCATCGATATCAACATTCAAAGTATCCATTTCAGGATCACGGATTTTATTATCGGCGGCATTAACGAGGATTTCATCAAAAATCTTGAAAAGACCAGGAACAATAGAAACATCCCGATATTTCATAGACGAAGATTCTTGATCGAATACCCACATTTTACCCTCAGTATGTTCTACTGAACCAATATAAGTATCAGGACGTTTAAGGACGTGTTCTAACTGAGAGAGTTTTTGATATTGAGATGAAGCAGTTTTAGCTTTGGATGGAGGAGCAGATGGAGAAGCAGATGGAGAAGCAGATAGAGGAGCAACGGAAGAAGTGGAAGCTGGAGAAGTAGCTGGAGAAGCCGATCCTGAACCTAATGGCAAATCAGTACTAACATTACTATCAATTGTTTGTAAAGCAGAAGAATTGGATTTAGTAGCTGTAGTTTTTTTAGTACTAGTAGAAGTAGCCTTTCTAGATTTTTTAGCTTGTGTTGGTTCAGTCGATGATGACCTAGCTGTTGTTTTTGTTGGCTGTTTACGTTTTTTAGATCCAGTTGCTTCAATATAAACATCATCGTCATCGTCATCACCGGCATCATTATCACCACCAAATCCATTCATACTAAAGTCGTCATCATCATTATCCTCATCATCAGTCTCAAAGATTTTGGTTTGTCTAGTTGGTTTAACCATTCTTTTTTTGATTACCTGATTGACTGAAGAAGTCAAAGGAGCGACGTTTTCGTCATGAACAACTGCTCGAACCATTAGAAAATGACTGATTAGGCGGGGTATATCAATCGATTAGTCTATGAGATGAAAATAAAAAATAAAAATAAAAATAAAAATAAAACAAGAAAATGAACATAAAAAAATGAAACAAAAATAATCGAGAGAGAAGAAAACAAAAGAACAAGATAAGGCGAAAATAAACAACAGAAGACGCGTCATCGCGTTTATTTTTTGTTTTGATCTGCACTGTCAGCGGCTTGGGGCTTGTGAGGCTCAGTTAATGTGGTATACACCAAACAACAACAATAACTTGCCGGGAGAACGCAATGTGACTGCAAATGCCTCCGGCGGCTGGGGCGCTGCCCCAGACCCCGTGTTGCTCGCTTCGTTTGGGTGATGGAGCCAGCGACGAGGTCTGGGTGTGTTATCCGGTTATTGTGATATTCTAATCGAGGGCGTCACGATGGGGAATTAGTCGGAACTAGCAGATCTCATATGACGCATCAGGGATAACTAAGCATCGAAATATGCATACATTTTTGCCGCACACATTTAATTCTTCTAACGATTAACTTACGTAATATCTGCATGCTATGTTACATAACTTTAAGTTAAAGGATATTAGCCTGCTGTTACCCGCGGATTCTTATGAATTTTCAGTCACTTTACTAGGATATTCTAATGTCCCCCCTTTGTTTTCTGTGGAAGTTGAACTTTTACCCCTTTTTCAACCCTTTTTTTTGAAGTTGACCTCTGAAATCATAAACATTTTCGTCCTCGAGTTGTTCCATGCTAGTGTGAATTCTCCAATTGCAAAATTCATCTATACTGGGTCTTTTAAGCAAATAGATTTATAACTCTTAACAGCATTTTGCGTTTGCGTAAAATCAAAAGTGGAAGGTTATTGAATTAAATTCGAGCCAAGTAAATTTAGTTGAAATGAGTTCGAATAATTCGAGTTAGGTTAGTGTTAGTTGATACCCCAGAGCATCAATTAACCCTTCCCTGATTAACTAAGTTAGGCAAGTGCTTGGTTGATGCATGAGAAACCCTCGGCCAGAAACTGGATTTGTCAGAAGTATGTCAGCGGCGCAGTGCTAACCTTGTAACTGTTAGGTAAACATGTTCGAACTTTGTTACATGCAAACTAGAATTGGATGGAGATTTCAGACACAATCCCAATATTATACGGCCCTAGTTCTGTATTTTGCAATCTTTGTGTTTAAAATGATTATTTATAATAGTTACTAAGAATTATATAAAGGCTATATGTAGCAAATATATGTGTTGTAAGTTAACTTAACTTACTCAACAGTGGTAACGTTAACTATTTGACTATTTAAACTGTCTCTTCGGGTATTACCTAATATTTTTGTAACGTTAACTTAAGCATTTTTGTCCCAAAATGACCAGGATTCCTCTTTTAGAGCGAATTGTGTTATACAAGGATCCCGCAAATCTTTAAGATCTGAATTTCAGGATAACAGTTATCCCAATTTTAGGGTTAGGAATCTGGATCCTTGGCAACTTTCTCATCTAACTTTCACCTCGTTAACTTAACACGAGAATGGTGCGTTTGGATTAATTCGTGTTAGTTTGACTGTAATTAACGTTACACGGTACAGTACAGTACAGCACAGTATGTAATTAATTATATTAATAATAAATTATTTCTGGTCTAAGTTATTTAATATTTTAATTATATTTATTCTCTCTTATATCTGTAGTAACTGTTAAGATATATATACCGTGTACCACTAGCCTTAGTCCGTCATATCATATCGCTTTCTTCTCTGTCCATACAAAAGAAGAATTGCTCTACTTAAACAAGCACCATTTGTTTTTTTTTTCTTATGTCCCTTGGTTGACAAATGGTTGTCCTTGAGCCCCAACCGCCAGGAGGTTCCGGAGGGAGGGAGGGAGGGAGGGAGCCCGGAGGGAGGCAAATAACCTAACCTTATAAAATAACCCCACACTATTGATAAGAGCAACTTTAATGGTTGGCTGACTTATAAAGAGCACATGCACCTACCGTACGTGGTTAAGTTAACTTTTTTTTTTATATATAATAAAAGTTATATAACTTGGAAGTAACGTGGGTTGATTTTTTTTTTGCTTCTATTGAAGTTACGTTAATTACAAACAATCTTTCTGTATTAATTATTTCAATCATCAATCAATCATTTGATTTCAATCATTAATCAACAATTTGCAATATTTGATTTCTGATTCGAAATAGTCTTTGTTGAACCTGCAAACGAACTTCAAATTTTTTTCCCTTTTATCAAACCTAGTAACAACTTTTTTTTTTTCATTTCGTTTTTCAATCAGTGGTATACTATTCATAATGGTTTCAAAAGCTATTAAGTACGGATCGGTAGTAGTCGCTGGTGTTGGAGGTTATTATCTCTATCAAGGTCAATTCAATTCTCGTAAAGCAGAAGTATTAGCTCGTCAAGATCTTGATAGAGTGTCAAATGCAACTAAAGATGTTGTAACTTCATCAAAGGATCGATTCGATTCAAGATTGGGTAAAGCTAATAAGATTGTTGATGAAAAATATAATCAAGCTTATGAAAAAGTTGAGGCAAAATATGGTTCTGCTAAAAAAGCATTTGAATCAAAATATAATGAAGTAAAATCTGGTACTGAAAGTACTATTGATCAAGCAAAAAAACAAACCGATAGTACACTAGAAGATATTCGACGAGAACTAGATAATGGCTTGAAGGGTGCAGAGAAGAAGAGTCAAAGTTATTATGAATGGATTAAGAGTTGGTTTGGAAAATAGTGGATAATTAGTATTGGTGCATGACTACTATGTCGGGTGAACGATTACGTCGGCTAACGGTAGAGAAGTAGACGACCATCTGGATGAAAAAAGTAACAAGATAAATGATGAAGAAGATCATGTTTGCTGTATATGATGGTTAATCAGTATCAATTAAATCAATTAAATCAATTAAATCAATGGCTATTTATATTTTTTAAGACTTAGCTTTTCAAATGTATTTTATTTATCTTCACTAATTTGGATATTTTTTATGTGCCTCACCTAAGGTCCTTCACTGCCTCCCCTCGTCAGAAACCTTCACTATATCCATTGACTTAGTGAAGTGAGAAGTGTTCACTGCCTTCACTGCCTCCATAGGCTCCAACTTTTTTCACTGCCTCGGCGGCTGAGCCTAACCCCATCTGGGACTCGTTACTCCCTGTTCGTCTCTGTAGTCTCACTGCCAGCAACATGGGCAGTTCTTATTCATCAGAAACTGTTCAATGTGATTTCCCTTCTGATTCTAGTATGAATGACCGTTTAAGTCTTCGTTTCCCCTCCTTAATAGTGACCAAATGCAACAAGGAAATTAATTTAGGGAACACTGCATAATGCTGGGCTATGAGTAAATCCCAGCCCAGCCTGAGTCTGTTAACGGGTGTGATTTTCTGATGAAAATATGGACAACTCGAGAATACAAACGGGTATGGGTCTGGTAATCGGAGGAAAATGGACAACCCTTGAGCGAAGGGAGAATAACGGGAATAGACGGACTGGCTTATCTAGAATTCAGCTACAGATAGGGGTCTGCACCGAAAATAGGGGAACTAGGACTCCGGTGATGAAAATGGACCCCCCTCAAACACAGTGATGATCTAGCTAACGAGAGCTACTAGTATCAGCACCACACACCAGCTTAACTAAGACTAAGAGAGTTACAGCCGCCAAAGACATCCTCGGCGGAACTATCTCAAGAGAAGCGAGAACTGACAGTTAATCTTTCTGAATGTGTGGAGTTTAAAGTTACATTTAAAGTTGCACTCAAAAAGAGAGACCGATGAGAGCCCCCTGCATATCAAGTACTCAGCTTGGTTCCACCCAAACCCGAAACCTTAGCAAATTTCTATTTAATTCAATTACGAGTGTAGGTTAAAAAGGTTTTTCTACTATATGTAGAGATCATTTGCTTCTTCTTATAACAGTAATATATTCAATGCAAATTTCTTTGTTCTGATGTTGTTAACCTACAGTGATCAGTCACTCCTGATCTAGCTATGTTGAGGTTGAGAGATTAGTTTACGTAGAAAGGGCAGGGCAGAGTTAGTTACCGGCCCAGTGTTTCACAAGTAAATTAAAATAGAAGTTAATTTGTTAACTGTTATTAACAAGTTATTATTGAAATCTAGATCCTCCCCCTCCAAAGAATAGGCAAAATATTGGATTGCTTACATAAGTTAATTTAAATAAACGTTACAATCTGTTTCGTTTCAATTTCTAGATTCCAGCATAACGTTAACGTTAACAGTTATTCTCCGCTAATTTAATGTTAGCTACGTTATTTGCAACTCTTATGTAGAGAACATAACTCACAAGGTCAACTTAATTGGCTAATTAACTTAACCAGTCAAACTTATTACTTCTCTTGGCTCTGGCCTGAGGTTCTCCCAGACCTCGTGGCTAGTTTCAGCTGAGAATGGGGATTTCAGCTCAGCCCAGACCGCCAACTTCGAGTGAGCCACGGGGTCTGGCCCCTGCCCCAGAAACATCCGTCGAGTATCTCGTATATTGGGCTAACTTACCATCTAAAAAAGGTATTTAACCCTATTAAATTAACAAGAATGACCATGTGCTCATATGTATTCTCTGCCTAAACCCGCATCGATCGATCGATCAAATTGATCAGGGTCATGTGCGTAAACGTCGAATCAGCCCGTCCCCAGCGGCAAAGCTTACGTAATCGATAATGTCACGTGCAATTCCTAAGGTGAATTAATTAATTAGCGTAATTAATTAAAATATAAAGAGACGAATAAGAGGATATAATCTGGATAAATAAATAGTAACTTACGGAAATACGAGGGAAAAAAATGAATACTATTATGTGTGTAGTGAAGATAAGTGGACGTATATATAGTTACCTTATCGATCTTGATCAATCAGTCAGCGGCAAGTGGAATCAATAGATTTGATCTGTGGCGAATAGCATCTCTCCTTTTGTGTAGACTGTTCCAACTGCTGCTGGGCATACAAAAATCCCCGTCTTGACCTGCCTGTGTCTCAGATAATCTCTAACAACTTTATAAGTACACATGTGATAACATTACTATTAAGAGCATAATTCTATTAAATTGATTAATTTCAAACTTTCCAACAGCAGATGTTGGTTTATTTTATAAACTATAGGTTATGGGAAAACTTTACTCCTCACAAATGACGTGAATGACATTTTAATTACAGCCGTACTCTGGAGCGGATTCGGCAGGTCAGATCGCCGGCTGCCATATGGTCAATTTTAAAGGGCTTGACCACGTGAAAGTAATCATATATGTACTAACGATTATATCCGGGGCCTTGCCGTGCTGACGGCACATGCATGCGCGCACACGGCATGGTGACTGAACGAACAAACATAAAACTCTCTAAGAGTATGGTGACGTTTGAAAGTTACAGTTACAATTAATACTTTCCAGCCACTAGGATCATTTGGTTGTCCATTTGCCTCCGGTGGCTAGGCTCCGTCGTGACCCATTGCTCTCGCTGCGCTCGAGAGATTGTTTGCCGTTGGTCCGCTACGCTCAAGAATTACCCGATCTCATCTTTAAATCCAATCAACCATACAGTAGACAGAGTCCAGAATTAATCTACCAATACATCTCCTATCTCATGATTCTCTCTCTCTGGGTACTCATCTGTCGGCACAAGCCTCGTGTTCTATGTATATACATATATATACCGCTATTTGTTTTCTTTTTAGTACTATTAAAACGTTTGACTAAACTTAAATTAGCAGCCGTCTATCACCCGCATGTATAACTTTCCCCGTTGTAACCCACACAACCCAGCCGTATATATTTTTTTTGCGGAGATGTTTGGAGTAAATGCCCTAACCCATCTAGCACTGTATATTTTGTTTTTTGAAAGTTGTAGTACATAGTAGTAGGTAGTAGAGTAATAATAAAGTTGATGATGATAGTAAGTTACTTGAACCTCTGACCTTCTTCTTCCTCTTCTTCTTTCAACATTTCAACTTCATTTTGATATTATTCATCATCAGCCTTTTTTTGTTTTCTCGTTCTTGGCCTTATTTACTTGTTGTTGTAAAAGTCCCATCAGATTCTAATTTTTTTTTTTTTGTATATCGACTATTAAGTGAGACGACGACTAATAATAGACGAAGATAGTCAAAGACAGATGAAGACAGATATTTGAAAGAGAACGGATATTGTTTTAACTAGAAGATTATTACCGATTCTTAAAAGTATACAAGAAGTTTCTGATTTCTGATTTCTGATTTCTGACTGCGTTTGTGTACGTTTGTGTACGTTTGTGATAGTGTGTAGTACAGAAACAATAGACAACGTTGACATTCAAGGATTCAACAGACGGAGGGATATTGTTATTATTATCATATTGATTTTCAAAACAGAAATCTAAGTTCAAGTTAATGAGTAGATTTTTTTTTTGAGATTATGAATTTTGGATATTACTAAGTTATTAATAGCCTACAGTACTAATATTTCTATCAGCACCACCGCCACTAGTTTGAACCAACATCTTCATCTGTTCCTGTTACAATATTCTTTCCCTTAAGAATCATCTACTTTATATATCTAGAGTATACTTACTGAGGTTAATTTTTTGGCTATTGCCGCAAAGTCATTTTTGACTATTGCCAACGCAAGTTGACTATTGACTGGTCAAAATCTTTTTTGACTATTTAAAACTTCTCATTTTTATTTTTATTTTTACCTGGTCACTCTTTTTCCTTTTGAATCATGTCGGCTGTTACTATTCAAAATCATCCTACGGGATTACCTCCAATCCTTGTATTATCTCCACAAACATTAAGTTCATTAGATCCTGATTCGGAATCTTTATTCTCATTATGGACAGTATTTTCAAAATGTAAAAATTCTATTGAAAATGGTAGAAGATTAGAAAATATGTCTTGGAGATTATGGAATAGAGAAGTTCTATGGTCTATTGAGGATATCAAACCTTTAGGTAGATTACAGAATAATTTACCTCTACCTAATAATACTACCATTAACTCTAATACTCCAATACCTATAGATACTACTTTACCAAAACTTGATGAAGTACCAAAACTTTCTCCTGATATATCTCTAGAACAAAATCACCATCATCATCCTCACCCTCACAAACATCTATCATCTGAAGTATTACAACAATTATTTTTATTAGTAAATGCTGATGATAAATCTCAACCAGAATGGAAGAAAAAGTCGGAAAAGGTTGATAAGATTGAAAATAACTCAAAAGATCAAGACAATAAAAAACCTGAAGTTATAATAATACAAGAATCTTCAAAACCGTTAACAACAAAAAATATACCTCCAATAACATCTTTAAACAAAAGAACTACATCATCTTTATTTTCCAAACCTTCCAATTCAACATCTACTACTAATCGTCCAATTACTGAACTTCCATTACCAATTTCAAAACATATTTATAATAACAACAAAAATCAAAACAACAATTTGCATACAAAGAACAACAACAATAATCACCAACCATTACCATATCCTATTTCAGCGGCTTCTATTTTATCATCATCAACTTCTCCACATAGTGATTATGCTATCACCGATGGTTCTGAAACTGACGAAGATGATATATCTAATAATGGTGATGATGATGACGATGATGACTTTTATAATGAACGACTGTCAAATCACCATAGATCGGCAACATCAACTTCAATTGTTCGGGGGTTTTCTCCTTCAAATATTTCTATTTCTGTTGTAAATCGAAGTGCTTCACAAAAACGTCTCGGTACAAGTACCAGTACTAGTAATGCTACTGCTATCAATCGTAATATGAGTAGTGCTACAATTGGCACAACTAAGAAACACCGTCATCATTCAACTACTCCTTCACCTCCCCCAAGTGCTCCTTGGACAAAAGCCCGCCCTGACAAGTTGGCTCGTGAAAAGATGTTCTTCATTGAGTCATCTCCATCTGATAGTGAGTTTGGTGGTGATAGTTTATCTTCTAGTGAGAGTACAGGAACCCCTAGAGCCGTTGTTACTCCAAAACCGTATGATTTATCCAAGCCAAATGAAACTTATCCTCCGCCTGCATCTTCAGCGCACAGAAGTACTAGTAGAGTTGCCACTCCAACTTCTGGTGCTGTTCGTCCTCATCAGCAATATAATAATCAACATCACAATCAGAAATCTGATGAACGGAAGCGATCCTCTTTATTTAATCATACAAAATCACAGCCAACGTTATCCAAATTGACGCAATTAATGCCAGGCACAACCAATAAGATTACCAATGCTGCCCCTGCTACGTTTGTTATTGGTGGTGGTTCTAAGCGCAGCCAGACGAAGTTGATGACAACGGCGGCTGCTTCTGAAACTTTAGTTGATAAAGCGGCTGCAGAATTAAAGAAAAAACTTGATGAAGAAAAAGCTATTCTGACTGATGATGATGACTATGATGATGAGGACGAAGATGAGGAAGTTGATGACGATGATGATGATTCAGCATGGGACTCTGTAGACGATGAGAGTGATTCTTCATTTGACGAAGATTCTTTCTTTGTACGTGATGAAGATGTTCCTAAGAAGCCTTTAGTAAGACCATCTCTTCTTTCATCATTATTCCTTAATAATCAGGAAGCACTGCAAGAACAGCTTGCGAATGCTAGACAAAGGGACTCTGCTGCGGTGACAAATACTACCAATGGTTCTACTTCAGCTTTATCATCGGGCTTAAAATCAGGGCTATCGAAACTTGCTGAAAATAATCAAAATCATATTTCTTCCTCATCATCTGCCCTACCTACTCCAATAAACCCTACTGAAAGTATTCTTAATGCTACAGTAGCAACTCATATCCCGCCTCCGGGTGCCCTTTCACCCAGAACTACTCGTAGAAATATGCTTGCAACAGAATTATCTGAATCTCTTCGGCGAAATCTTTTATGGGAAAGACAGAATGGAGCATCACTCAGCATAAATGCCAAAAATATCAGCAAAAATAGTAATGTTGCATCAAACCTTCCATCTGCCGAGTCTTCTTCCTCAACGAACCTAACTGCTACTGCTTCTCATAATCCTCTTAGGAGAAGTCATACTTCTACCGGGGTTATCACTATGAACACTCTTGCCGGTTTGACAAACAGCAGTAAAAAGAATTCAATAGAAACGTGGAAGGAAGAGATGGATGAACATAATTTGGATTTCAATTATCATGCTCGTGGCTGGTGATTAGGCGGTTGGTTTTTAATTTATATATATTTGTAATATAGTATTTTCTTTCCGGAACAGGTTGCATGCTCTATCTTCCAGGCCGGGACTCATTCATTGAGAGCTTCTATGTAGATCACCGTCGGGGAAAAAGGAACTGGGTTCCGGTTCATTCAGCCCGGGGACTACTAGGATTCAGCACGCTGCTCTCCACCAATAACTACAAAATTATTGTCAATGCTCTCTATTTCTATATGCACATCATAAATCATATCATGGTTCTATTATTTCTTTTTCATGCCAGTAAAACGTGTCCATCGTGAACTCTTTTTAGATGTAGAGCCTTCACTAGTCGGCAGCAGCTGTTGATCAATCGAAGATTCGCTGGTAGGAGCTGGACTAGGACTTGGTGTATCAACAAAAGGGGTTGAGGCAGGCGAACATTCGGTACTCGAGGAAGAAGCTTGCGCGGTGACCACCGCATCAGGGGTACGATATCGATTCTTTTTATTGTCGCGCTTCGAAAAGCCAGGCAAAGATGAAGCAATCATAGTCGAGGCCAAAGTAACTTTCCCACTGGAAATGTCGAACTTCATCAAAGTCGACTCTACAAGTTCATCTTCATTATCGCTCGTTACTAGATCGGCATTTTCCAGCAGTTGATAGATATTATCGCAATAGCTGGTGATTCGTTCACACTCTTCTGCAAACTTCCTTAACGTGTCGTTATTACGTAAAGGTCGCGAGCGGGCCGGCAACGACGACGATACAGGTGTATCATAACCATCAAGAGATAGGGCTTCTATGGGAGGTGGAACTAATTCATCTTGAGAGTTGGTAGTTGTAGTCGCAGCAGTAGAGTTCTGGATAGCAGAAGACGACTCGGTAGTAGTGGCCGAAGTATCTGTATTATTAACCTCTGTGCCGATAGTAACAGTATTCCCTGAATTGATAATATCCGTTTCCACAGTTAGGTCAGTTGTTGAAGAAACATTAGTTGAATTATTCTCGATCGAAGCCACTGTACCCGTTGTCTCCGCCGCTGTTGCAGTAATTGCCGGACCTGCACCGGCATTCCATATCTCAATCAATTTCGCATAATTCTCATATTTATCAATCAAATACGGATTACTTAGACCGCAGCCAATAGCATTCTGCAACGATCCGTCACTAACATGCTTGAGTAAACAAACTTCTTCGGCGAAATCATCAACTCCGGAATCTTCATGACTAAGGGTAACAGCCTTGTAAAAATCAAGTAGTTCATTCTCATGAGCATCAAGAAAACTATTCATAGGGATCATCCAGGGCTCTTTAAATCCAAATCTCACCCGATTAGCAAATCCTTGAAGCATTTTGGTAATCAACGTAAGTGATCGTTGAACATTACCAGTAGGATGAGATCTAGTAAGTCCAAATAACTTTGGGTTTAAAATAGCTGGACAGAAAAACCGCAAAAATAAAAATCCTGATACAGAGTTATAAACCAAATACTCTTCACGTTTTAATTTTACAGCCAGCTGGATCCTCAATCGCTTAAATATTAATTTGAAAACAGGAGGCATGTCATCTATTGAGTTCTTAATAAGATTCCAAAGATATTTTGTATATTGATGAAGCTTCTCTTGATTTTCTTTGACTATGCTCGGAATTAATTCAGGTGAATATTTCATCTGGGCCAGCCGGTCGGGATCTATTTCCAAAAAAACTGCATTCTGGATAACTTTTCTAGAGAATACTCCTATAACCTTATCGAGATATTCAGTACCTGTAAGTTTCATATACCTTTCTAGGGCCTTTGTCAAAAGACTATTACCACGGAATAACGTATTAGTGACATTTTTACGAAAATCAGGGAGATTGCTTGATGACGGTGAGGGATCATTCGATTCTTGTATCTTTACAGATTCGTACAACTTAGAGATTTCGATATCGATAAGGGATATTAACCATCGGAGAGCCTGACAATCCGTCAACATTATTTTAAGGAAAACTTCACTCAAATGATTGATATCATTAGTGGAATCAGATATTTGTACAGTCAGACCATTATCTACATCTGTTAATAAAGATTCCAAATAGGAATATTGTTCGGCAGGAAGAACTTTTGTTTCATCATAGCTAACTCGAAGACACAGATAGAGTTCAACATCATCGTACTCTCGTTGAGCATCAGGAGTGAATTTAATTGGAAACCATTTCTCTACATCTTGACATTCCCGCATTTTCTTTTCCTCAATTACAATTGATCCAATAATAGGATCCAATGCAGGGGTAACAGCAGCCACCAACCGTCTTTTCAACACAAGTTTCACCGTGGGACCAATAACTGGGAAATCGTCAAACGTGAAATCTTCTCTCCAAAAAGGGACAGTATTTCCTTTGCATACGAAAGTACGAGCCCATACTATGTTTTCAAACTGGACTTCAATATAAGTGTCATGGAAGGGTGATAGCTCAAAACCGGGTCTTACAACCATGTCCGGACCTTCTTTGACTTTGCCTTCTATAATTCGTAAATTGATCCGTCGACAAATACGCAAAGATTTACTCAAGTCGGGAAGTGAAAATGGTAGTTGCTGAGGCTGCTGAGGCTGCTGTGGTGTTGATGCTGGTGATGGCGTTGAACGCTGAGAAGAAGATGATAATGATGTTTTCGGAGACAATGAATCTTCTTGTGGTGAAGGTGGTGGAGCTATTTTTGGCAGTATAACCATTGAAGGCTTTGCCGAAAATATCCTATGCATAGCAAATGACCTTAGTCCAGTAAACCAATCGTAATAATCACCATTCTTATCAAACCTACAAAAGAACAAATGAGATTCCTTGGACTTGGTTGGTGATTCAAATGATGTTTCTACTACTGCATCTTGGCACAACACATATAAAACACGTTTGCATTCAAACACCGAATTATCAATCTGACGAACCCGAGATGCCAAAATTTTAGTAAGATCTATAGTTTGAATCGGCGAGCCGTCAGATTCATGCATCAATTTGAAAATACCAGATTTGTACAAAACACCCAATACAGGTTGCCATTGTCCATCTCTACTAAAAGGAGAATGTCCTTCACCAGATTTATGAGGTTTTGGAGCAAATGCACTAACACCACTTGCTCGACGAGGTTTATTTTTGTAAAATGGGAATAAAGCTTCAAAATGACCGACTAAAACAGATTCTATCGAACCAACATTAACTTGACGAGGTATAATCAATACCTTCTGTTGTAATCCAGAGGGTCGTAAGTTGGAGAATAACAATAGACCAGATAACCAATGAATGAAGTCGGTTTCAGAAGTAGGTGCCAAAATGATTCTATTAAATGAACATCCCACTCCAGGTGGTATAATAATCTCCATATATCTCTTTCTTGGGCTACCCACAACAGTGGTTTTTCTTAAATCAGGTACGAATAATACCTCTTCATTTTCTAATTTTAATGAGAGCGTTCCGGTTTTTGAATCAATGGACCCCGTACCAAGAACCCATTCTGAAGCAGATGAAGATATCCATTGTACGGGAGTATCAACCTCTAAACTCTTATAATCCTTCATAGCAGCTTTTAGATTGGGCTCAAGAGCATCCCACATATGCTGTAAGCTGTCAACACGTTTATAAGGTTCCATATAAGTGGTTGCCATACTATCACCGCTAGATTTCCCTTTAATATGATGATTATGTGAATGATTATCGTGCTTGTTGTTATGTTTATGGTTGTTGTGTTTATTGTAATAATGACTACTAGATGATTTAGTTGGTCTAACAAGAGGGAATCTAGATGAAGCATCGTCAGTTGTAAGACTTCTAGCATATCGACCTCCTCCTCCATTGGAACTATCTGCATCATCATCATAGCTAATATCTTCGTTGAACATGGTTGGAGTATCAGGAGGAGGTGGAGGGGATTCCCTTAGATCAGCTAGTGGGCTACCGCTACTAGCACTACTATCACGCGAGATGCCAAATGCATTAACAGAAGATGTAATAATATCACTAATAGAACTAGATATTCCAAACCCAAAACCGCCACCGCTACTGCCGGTGGTTTCTAAAACTGGTAGCGTTGCCGTCGTTTCCATATCCTCAGTTACAGTTACACTAGTACAAGCAGCAGCAGCAGTTTCACCACCTCCTGTTCCATTCAAAGAAGAAGCTGCAAGATAGGATGATGCCATTGGTTGCATTGAGTTTGAGTCAATTGATGAAGGAACTGATAAAGAGGATACAGTTGCACCTTTTCCTCTTGGTATTATCGTCGCCGTTGCTGGCACAGACGCTGATGCCAGTCCTAGTGCAGATGCAGATGCAGATGCAGATGCAGATATTGGTTCCGATGCTATAGCTGACGAGCCAACAGGAATTAACATTGGTGATGCCAACGGAGAAGAAGAATTTCTTCCATGTGTGCTCTTCTGATGATGTGTTTTGATATGCTGTTCCCTTTGAGAGATTATACCTTTTGAACTATTAATACTAGAACTACTCAAGCTACTGTCACTACCGCTACTACCACTACTACCACCTCCTCCACCAAAAGCAGCTTTAAAAGATTGTGCTGATAATGATGTCTTCAATAAACGCCTTCTACCAGAATCAACTCGTCCAGTCTTTGGAGGTGTACTATTTGACGGTCCCACTGTAGGATGAGTAGGAGCATCTGATTCCATCCCAAAAAAAGAAACCTTTAAATATTGTTAGAAAAATCAATCATCAACAGGTGAAATCTGTACTCATTTAGAGAGGTCTGATAATAAAATAGCCGGATCAAACTCAGGATGGGACTCCCACTAGGCAGCTCCTACTCTAGAGAAGCCTGAACTCCACTAGAATCGTCGCCGAACAAATTTCCTGACAGCTATCCAGAGCCAAAAGTCAGGGGCTTAAATTGCCCGAGGAACGGATCTCGAGTCCAGATACAAGCATGAATCTCAAGACCAGATGCTCGAGGCAAATGAGCAGCAAATAATCTGAGGAATTGTACACACCTTTTCCAGTCACTATGATAGGATGATCGTAATCACGTTTTAAGGTTTGAAGAGTGGCAGTAAGAGAAAGGGAGAGTAGCCTGCCCCTTATTACCACAAGTTGATAGTAAATGTATAAGACTTTTTGAGTCTGTTAGTGGTCGTCAAGCTCGTAATGAATCGTTTCGTCGTGCAGCCTGAAGGTAATGATAGTGATTCCAAATAAAATCTATTCAAGAAGAAGAAAAAGGGGAAAGTACAGTACAAGTTAGATATATTAGATGTTACGAAGTTAAACTGGCAGTAGAAGTTGTTGGCGGCAGAAGTAATGTTAGAAAAAGGAAAGGAAGTTTAGGGCTCTCAGCTGCCCCTTCGCCTGACGAGCTCCTGGCTGGGAGTTTTCAGGTACAGACCGTTTTAGAAATGAGCCGCACATCTGCATTGCCAGAATAGTCTAACCGTTTTTGTGAATTGAGGAGGAGGTAAAGGTGGGTAGGGGGAAAAGAAGAGATGGAATGGGAAGGATAAGCCATAGAAACGTTCCATAAGCGTATGACCGCATTTTTGCTTTTTTGCGCGGCGGCCAACCGATGCACAGACGAAACGGTTTTCTACCGGTTTTTCTAAGACATGCATTAAATCCTGAGTCTCAAATTAACGGTTTATTCAATAACCGCAAGTTCTAATGAAGTCGAGATTCACCTCCAGTAAACATCTTTACCGTTAACTTTACTTGAGATCAACCGTTATCTAAAAAAGAGATCTATCTGTTGTACGTAGCAAGATACCTGGATGTAGTTAAATGTTAGCCCTAACTAGCTAGCCTAACTTTGACGGCTAGTTGCAGTATCAAAAAAAAGAACTAACTGCAACTGTTCGATGGGGAGATCATTAACGTGAACAAGTTAATGATATACATGTAAATCTGATCTCATTTCAGATATGGATTTAGGACGCAACTGCCGAAGATAACCCAAGAACAGAATCCCTAGCGTAGTGATCGTAGTGAGAATAGAACTGTCGGTCCGAACCATCAATAGTAGGGACAGATCGAAAAGAAAGTGTGATAGGGTGTGATTATGAAAAAGTTATATATGAGTTACAAACTGTCCTAACGGCTCTGAGAATCTGTGATTAACGGCAACCCGAACTCGAAATATCTCGGTCAGCCTAGATCATTAGCGTCTAAAGTTATCGAGGTACAAAAATATTCTGAATCTCATTTCCGAGCCTCCGAAAATATCAATGAATCTAGTCTCCTCTCTAGCTCTGACGGCCGGATCGAGAGTAGCAACGGCACCAGACAGCTCTTATCACTCAAAGGTTTTCGCTGGGCCGCTGACACACGTTCTCGGATCTGCCGCTGCTGCGGTCTCCTTAAGACCCAGTAGCTCGCACTTCCAACCATTATGAGGTGACTATTAAGCTAATCTTTGAGATTCACCGACAGAAGTTGTGAAATTTAAGTTTTCGGCCGGCCTTGCGTTAACCGTTAAAGTTAATTCATATATTAAAGCTTAAACTATTCGAGCTGTGAACTGTAATTCACCAATTAATTCACCAATGGCCGATCATAAGTTACAGCAATAATAATAAGACATTAATTAAGTGATTATCCATGTCACAATCCTACATTGAAGAACAATCTCCAAAGAAGGAAGATAAAAATGTACAAAACTCAATGCATGAATTTACTGGTAACATGTACTTGGTCGTGTTTTGCTTAACTTTATGTTATCGAACGAACGTATACGGGCGTGGTAACTTATATATACTAATGACAGAGTTCAGAATTATATTGACTTGAGCTAATCTGCCAAATGTGTACTGCACAGTACTGCACTGCAACTCCCTTCTCTTTCTCCTGCAGCTGCGGCGAAGACCCATAACAGTTGTTCTCGTTAAGCTTGAAAGCGTTCCAAAAATCTCGATCGCAGCGAAGAGCCAGAGCCAGAGCTGGGGCCATGGCCCCGAATGAGAGAGACAGTGACGCCCGAACAGCCGCTGTGATTTTGGGCAGAGGAATGATTGCCGGCAGGAGTCAGATGGAATGAGGTGGCCGAGGCAGATGCGGGAACCCTGGTTGTGACACGGGTCAATAAACCCGAGTATGTAGTTTAACCGGTTTCGTCCAATTGTTCGCTGCATAGAACACACTTGTTTATTATAGCATAACCCTACATCAGGATAAATACAGAGTTGCCTTTTTAGTCTAGTATATATAAGTTAAACCGGAGGCCGGCAGGCGTGGTTTTCTACACTGCTTATTCGACAGAAGGCACAATTCAGGGTTCAGTGGTTCTTGTTTATTTATAATTTATATATATACATGTATAGCTTTTCAAGATTGTTGATATTGGATTATAGGAGATGTGAGCAACTTCATATTAGTTATGTGATTTATATCTAAATTAATACATGTACATTCGATAACCGTTAAATTTTGTCCTAATTTGACCCTAAGAAAACCTTCCTTGTACGTACCGAGATATTGAATTGTGACAATCAAACATTACCCCGCACCATGGGCTATCGGCTCCTGGCGTCTTTTCCCCGTATACAGCCAGCCCTGTTCCAACTCATCCCCTCGGCGGCTGGTTTTCTGAATCCATTCAAAAATTCTTGGCCGCTCAATATCCGGATTTAACCCAACACTCCTCTTTCACCTTCCGACAACTGGGGCTCTGGTCCAAATGTTGTAACACACACACATCTGGAGGACAATGTATATTGCTCCTTCGATAAGATATTAACCTCGATCAAATCAAGATACACAGGCTGACAGCGGACAATTTCTTCCTTAAACAATTTTCTCCTTAAACAATTCCCGCTAAAGTCGGAAGGGAAAAGAGCTATTTCTCGAAGATAACTTTCCAATTTTGAATGAAGCAAAGATGACTTACTGGAAATATTTTTAATTGTTTTTATTGAAATGGCATGATATGAAATTTTTTTATATGCCCCTCTTTCCTCTTCCGATGGTTGTTCCGACTTGCTACCCCGCGTAAATTAGGGTTACAATTAAAAATAACGTTAGTTGCTACTTTATTTCACATTAGTAAAATCGCTTTGCAAGAACGAAATTTTGCTGAAGGTAAGCTCTATAAAGTTCGACAGGCTATTGAAGCCGATGAAAGCCTCAAGTTTTCCTCGGGGAAAAATCTTCGTTTCTAGTCAATTTTCTTCAAGTTCTACATGTAAGACGAAGAGGGTGGGGAATAGATGTACCTCTCAGAAACAGTCACCCTTGAGAAGATCTCTTCTCAGAACATTACATTCCCTACAATTCTGTTCTGTTTAAGAATAACAATAATACTAATAAAAAAGCTAATAATAATGTTCTGCTGTCCTATAAATTATACTATTTCACTAAACGTAGACACAGACATAGTCAACGTACTTCTAACTTAACATCCGTCCTCGGCAACTTTTTATCCAAGCTTTGTTTTACATTAACCCGATTGCGCAGGAGTTGATCAACTAGCCTCATTAGATTAGCTAACTGATCAGCGTAACTTTGAACTCCATCCAGTACATAATAATAACGGGAAAGTTAAGTTCACGTAGATCAGATCATGGACAATTATGCAGACGGTCAGTTATAACCTTGTACCAACAATGTCGCAGATTCATTAAATTTTCATGTCAAGTAAACGAGTCATATCATAATCCCATAATATCTCTAAGTTCCTATAGTATAGTGATGAATTGTAATATACGTCATGTAGTATAAAACAGTTGTAAATACAAGTAATTAACAATGGACCACATACCGCCAATATTTCTGTAATAAGTAAGAATAAAACATATTTATTTGTCTCCTCTTCGTCTTTTCAATAAAGTCCAACTTGACTAGCAAAAGCGGTACTCACACTACGAAGATCATCATCTAACGAATCATTATCATCGTCACCTTTTCTTTCAAAAAACTGAGCCATTCGGTCACTCATACTATTGCCGATAGTTCTAGTCGAAAGATCAATATTATCACCATCAATATTACCACGTACTAGAGGCCATACTTCACTCACTTCATATCCTTGAGAAAATATCATTGGCAAGTTACCACCAATGGGCCCAGGAATAATACCACTACTGTTATCATTGAGAAGTGAAGGAGTTGTAATAACACTCGAAGCATCATCTGTCAAAAGATCAAAAGGTCGTCCCCGATTGGCATTATAGTTGTTACGGCTATTGTTGTTTCTATAAGGCATCCTAGGCTTGGATAAAGGAATAAGACATTTTTGTAAATTATTCAAGGTACCCTCAACAAGACATCCCCTTTGACGAAAATGATTCAATAAATGAGACCAAAGTAAATTCTTTGATAAAACACGAGGATTGCCTAATAAAACGAGCCCATACTTGGCTCGAGTTATAGCTACATTCAAACGACGAGGATCACTTAAAAATCCAATTCCCTGATGATCATTAGATCGAACACAGGTTAAAATAATATAATCCTTTTCACGTCCTTGGAATGCATCTACAGACTCGATTTCGACTTCTCGATATAAAGCTTGATCCATTTCGCCAGATGTCACCATGTATTGAGTAAGATAAGTTCGTTGACCTTCATAAGGAGTAATGACACCTATCTGAGAAGGACTAACTCCTGCTTTGAAAAATCGAGTAATCAATTTCTCACAACTAACTGCTTCCGATCGATTCAAATAACTAACACCTGAAGAAGATATTTCCTCTTGACCCAAATTGCTCCAAAACATCATGGGAGCATCAGGAACTGGCCAAGGGAGATTATCTTGAGGACGGACTCTTTCTTCAGTGGTAACACCATTTTGTAAACTACCTTCATAAAACATATTGCTTGGGAAGAGACTAAGACATGGATGCATACGATATTGAACAGTCAATCGAATAGGTTTATGACCAAGAACAATTAACCTTTCAAATAATGATCTTGAAAGACCGGCCTTTGCAGCTCTTCGATTGGTAATTACTGGACCTAATTGCTGATGATCACCAACCAGAACAAGTTGTTTACAGCCATGAACAATAGGAATCAAACATTCAGGTTCTGTAGCCTGAGTACTTTCATCAATCAATGCGGTTCGGAATCGCATATTCTTAAGTCGATTATCACCAGCTCCAGAACAAGTACAACAAATTACGTCGGCCTTTTCCAGGATTCTTCTTTCAGCAGCACGCATTAACCTAAGATATTTCTTCTCATCTACTGAATTCAATTCACCCAATTCATTCTTCAATTCCATAAGCTTGAACAATTCACTATTACGAGCCGAAGTATCCTCAGCTACTTTACGATGTAACGTCAAATGATCCACTTTACTATTCAAATGCTCTCTGGTACGAGCAGCCATTCGAACCACATTTAAACCAGTTCTTTCCAATCTTTCTGCAAGTTGATCTACAACAACATTAGAAGGAGCACAAGCCAATACTGATTCTTTAGTCATTTTTACTAAATGATAAACAATTGTAGTGGAAACCACAGTTTTACCTGTACCGGGGGGACCTTGAATCAATGACAAGGGCATTTGAAGAACGGATTTTACAGCATTCTGCTGAGAAGTATTCAACTCGGCAATACCTGGAGCTGACAAGACTTTAGGTAGATCAACAGAAAGTGATAATGATTCAATATCATGGCCTAATAACTTATGATAGATATATCCAGAAACAGAAGTTTCTTCAGTGGCAAATCTTGTTAGGGATTCCTGGATTCGAACATAGGTTGTATTAGACCAGACAAATTCGACCGAGAAATTCGATGTACAATGAGTAGGAGGTTTCGCAGAAGATGACTTCAATTCAATCGTCACCTCGTCAGATCTGCCATCAGGGATCTTAATAACATAACCACTAGATTCCCAGGGACGTGGTGAGGAGCCACCCTCGTATTTCAATTTTAATTCATCTCCAATAGATATTTTAATATCAGATAAATCCAATTTGTTCAATACAAATGAAACCAAATGTCTTTTACTAAGTCCCATATCCCAGGTGACACTTACATCAGTTTGGGTCTGAGATTCTCGCAATTTTCGATCATATTCAGCTTCAACTTTGACAAGAGGACTGAAACATCTTTGGTATTCATATGCATCATCGAATCGCAGTACTACGGGAGCGATTTCGACTTCTTCACCCTCTACTTTTATGATATCGGCCAATTTAGCATCGGCATTATCTCTCCATAACTCTTCCAATTTAGAAATTTGAGCAGGAGAAATATGACGAGCTTTGAGTTGTTCTTTCTCAGGGGGAACAGTCACTAACCAAGATAATAAACTACGATCCTCAATTAATGGCTGCCATTCACTAGTATCCCAATTAACATCACCACCACTAGAACCACCATCTCCATTTGTAGCTGTCACACCAGAAGGTCCAGAAGCACAAGGATGTCTACAAAGAATTACAACTACAGTCTCAGATTTTGCAGAAATAAATCCTAATAGGAACACGTTTTTGTTTCCACAATTATAACATTCCAAAGTTGTATCACCCAATTCGGAATCTGGGTGTAATGCGACCATTTTATGACGAGATCGGACCAAATGAGTCACAATATGAGAACTAGAAGTGTTTCCCCTTGAATTACAGAACCATTTGTTACAAGTTACACATTTCACTACACTTGATGGGGTATGAATTCCACAATAGCTAAATATGTTAGAATTTGTCTCTCTAAAAAACTGATGGATTATGACTTACGAACAAGCGTGTGGCGGAAGAGAACTCTCGTCAAATTCTATCTCATCCTCAAAAACAGATTCACTATCAAGAAAATTACTAGTATTTGCCGCAGCCAAAGGACCAGCAGCTGGTGTTCCATTTAAAGAATGAAGATGATTTGTATCAATAGTTTTTCCATTAGTCCAAGGTGAAGAAACACCATCTCCAATAGCACCAAGTCCTCTACCAATATTACCACTCATTAAAGATAAAGTACCATCATCATCATCGTCAACATCACGGCCGTTATAAGAATCACGTCTTCGAAGCGGTTGTTGACTTCTTGGATCGCGACGTCCTCCTATCGCAGCTGAACGGCCCTGATAGAGCACATCTGAAGTGACAGATTCAACATCTGATTCGATTTCAAATTGGGTTCCAAGGTTGCTAAATGAGTCCATGGCGGAGAAATCCTTTTTTTTCAAAGACTGTCTGGCAGTCTGTTTTATTTATATGTCTATCAAATTTTTTTGCGTTTTATATCCTATTGATAATCTTCTTCTTCGTCGTCACTCTATGATGATAGAAAGAAGTCAATATTTCACGAAAGAATAAGATGAATCAAATAGAAAAAGAACAAATAGAAAAAGAACAAATGGAAAAAGAAGAATAAATAGGAATACTACAAGAGGAAAAGTAGAAGAAGAAAAAGAAAAAGTATAAGAAACAGAAACAGAAACAGAAAATTTAGAACAGAAGAAGGAGTAGAAGACGAAGTTGGTAATGAAAGATTGAATTATTATTTCGTCTGTGGGAGTCAGTGGGACCTGAAAAACTCTTTATAGTAATATTGTCCATAAGCGTTCTCACTCGCAGTACGCGCGAAGTAGAAGCGTTATTTGCGCACCAAGCCGTTAAGTTACCTAAATGTCATGCATGCAGAAAACTTTACCCTATAAGCCGCATGAGCCTCATGGAAGCCGCAAATTTTGCATCCGCCGCATAACTATTAGTGCACCTGCAGCTCTCCTACAGTGAAGTTGTAATGCTGGCTCTTCAGCTCACTTGAACAGTTCAGTTGACATCAAGTTGTACCTCCGAGCTTTTAGTAGGGACTTCGCTAAGTATCGCCAGTTATAACTTATAATTAACTGTTACGCACTTATATACGGTGATTTTAGAAGTCTAAAGACTACTTTCGGGACGTACCTCTCGGTTCAGGGGTACATGTTCTTATCTATCAGTCGTATACCGTAAGTGGTTGTTATTGAGACATTTATTCCTAACCCTGAAAAAAATATCTCCCGCAACAAAGCACCAGAAGATTTCAGATATATCCTTTCAGATATATATCCTTATCTCATGATATAAACTATAATCACATTTGAAATTATAAAACTATATATAAAATGGTAAGTGTCGAGGAAACTAAGGATGAATTTCCGGAATCTTCTTTCCTTCGAATGTGCGGTTTCCATGTCTCTTCGTACATTTCCAGCTCCTCTGGTAGACTCAGCGGCATTGCACACCTCTTCTATGTTCACCTTGATGGCCCAGATCTTAGTAATCTCTGGGCCTAGCGAAACTTAGAAATCTGGTAGAAGTTTCTTCTTACTAACTTTCAGATTCGAAGACAAGCAAGAGAACGTCGAGAATACCTTTACAAGAAATCAGTTCAACTTCAAGAAGCAACATTAGCCCAGAAGCGTCAAAAATTAAGAGCTGCTTTGGCTTCCGGAAAACCACTACCAAAGGAAATAGCAGATGATGATGAATTAAGAGAAAATTTTCGATTTGATGAATCTTTAAAAGAAGAAGTAGATGATGAATATTCTGCATTAAGTGGAATTCAAGATCCTAAAATTATTGTTACCACTAGTCGTGATCCAAGTACTAGATTAAGTCAGTTTGCTAAAGAAGTCAGATTATTATTTCCAACATCAATACGTTTGAATAGAGGTAATACTATTTTACCGTCTTTAGTATCAGCATGTCAAAGTTCTTCATCAACTGATTTAATCTTATTACATGAACATCGTGGTGTTCCTACGGCATTAACGGTTTCCCATTTCCCACATGGTCCTACTGCATCATTCTCACTACACAATGTAGTTTTACGTCATGATATTCTTAATGCTGGAAATCAGTCTGAAGCTTATCCTCATATTATTTTTGAGAATTTCACCTCTCCATTGGGTAAGCGGGTTGTAACCATTTTAAAGCATCTATTTCCTCCAGGAGTTAAAAAAGATAGTTCTCGGGTGATTACTTTTGCTAATAATGGAGATTTTATAAGTGTTCGCCAACACGTTTATGTGAGAACGAGAGATACTATTGAATTAGCAGAAGTAGGTCCAAGATTTGAAATGAAATTATTTGAATTACGTTTAGGTACTGTGGATAATAAAGATGCTGATGTTGAATGGAGGCATAGAGGGTTTATTCGTACTGCGAATAAGAAAGATTATTTGTAAAAATAGATAGACTATTTAATTTATTGATACTACTTGACTTCTATAGTTTACCATATGCCTAAAACGGAACCTCATATTAACTATAATTTTAAACTACTTTTCCACATGTTATTATCATTATTTATACCAACTGGCTTGTAATTTCTCCCGTATTATATCTCAGTGTCTCGCCCATAGAACGAACAGTAAGTCCGGGATCATCTTCAAGCTCAAACTCCTCAGAGGATGGCACAAAGTCTTCTAATGAGGAACTAAGTCTATCTGAAACTGTTGCTCTAGGTGAACCAGGCGAAACAATAGCATAATCAGTAAACTGCTTCGACCTGGGACTGGAGGGAGATGGTGAGCTGGGGGCAGTATATGAGGCAGGATTATTGTGAGGCACTTGCTCAGAATTGACAAGATCGGCAAATGAACAAAAACTCAGAACATGATGTCGGTCGTGTGGAGTGGCAGTAGTACCAGTGCTTTTATCGCTCGATGTACATACAGCCGAAGTAGTTGACTGAGGACTCAAAGGGTGAAGAAATGTATCAACATTTGAAGGAGCTGTTGTGGTGGTCGTTATAGGTGGCGGGCTGGGGCCCAGATTTCGTAATCCTAAACCACCAACACCTCCAAAGTGATAATGAGATGAAGGCGATATATGCGGTTGAAAGAAATGAAGCGGATGTTGTCGGGTAGGTGATGATGGCTGTTGTTGTATATTATCATTTTCCTCCTGAAGAATACTACTTGATATACTTTTGCTACGAGCAGATAACGATCCCGGAGATAATGAAACTACTTCAATAAGATTAGGATCAAGAGATGAATCAGTTATAGCATTTGTTGATGCTTCTAATACTGGTGGTATATAATCTTCATTATGATAATGTGACGGGATTTTATCATCAGCCCCAATCACTGGATAAATATCTTGCACTGATCGTTCAAATATGAGAGATGAAGCAGGCGAAGATAATCGTGGCGATTCTGAAAATGATCCAGGTCCCTGTAATGGGGACAAACTGTTTTCACGTGTAGCAGATGAGTTTCGTCTGAGCGGGGGTCCCAATGGTGGTGGTGAAACATTATCCGAAGTTGAAATAGGTGGTAATTTAATGTTATTATCGGTTCCATTATGTTTGACATGGAAGATGGCAGCACCATCACTAGCTGAAGAACCAGTAACTTCTGCCTGAATAGCGCCATTGCTAGCAGCGGCACCTACTATGGTTGGCTCACTACCGTTTGATGACACCTCTTTAGTTGCTGATGTACCATGTGGGCTGTCAGTTTTTGAACCAGTAGCTGGCTGAGTAGACTGAATATTATGTAATAAATTAAATGTATGTGTTGGTTTGGATTTATTCTCGATTGACTTCTTCTCAGCAGCAGCCTCGATAGATTCATGTTTCTGTTGTTTAGGTAATTTATCTTTTGCCTTGTGTTTTACCTTTATAAGGCCAGTCTTCGTTTCATTCTCGTCTGCAAGTTCCTTGTCGATATGGTGGTGATGAGGTAAAATCATACTAAGCCGACTTAACCGTCTCTTAATATTTGATGATGAGCTAGTTACCCGATTTTTGGGTGTTGCAACTGGACTAGGACTAGAAGTTGGTGACTGATTTCCCAACGATGGAGATCCCGAAAGCGGTTGACTAACAGATCTGGACCCAGGGCCTGAGCTAGAGCCAGAGCCAGAGCCAGAGCCAGAGCCAGAGCCAGAGCCAGAGCCAGAGCCAGAGCCAGAGCCAGAGCCTGAGCCAGAGCCTGACCCAGATATAGATCCTGATCCTGATCCTGACCCAGATCCTGACCCAGATCCAGACCCAGAGCCAGACCCAGATCCAGAGCCAAATCCAGACCCAGATCCAGACCCAGGAGGCGAACCACTACCATTAGTTGCGGGGGGATTTAATAATGATTCAATAGAAAATGAGCCCGTAGGAGTCGGAACGACTGGGGTCACCTTTGAAGACCCTGAAGAGCCTGGCATACTAGTAGCAGGATAGTAATTCTGTGAAGAACTCTGAGCTTGTGCCTGAGCAGCTTGATGCAAAGTTATTTCTTCTTCATATGAAAGAGGTTCATCTGGTGTTAATTTCAAGAAAAAAAAGAAAAAAAAATTACTCTCTCCATATGTGCCGGAGGCAGCTGGGGGAATAACCCCACAAGCATAGCTGTCCCGTACTGTCACTGTCTTTGAGGTTACTACCATAGGCAGATTAACCTTCAACGTCAGAGATATAGTCAGTGTCAATCGATCTGAGGCTAGCGACCGATCAACTGGAGAAAGGATCAGTAATTCTTACCCTCTAATATATGGACCACATCATCCTTACGGTGCTGCTTAGACTGTTTTTTCCAACGCCAAAGTCCCATTTTTAATATATTGAAAAAATTCTCTTTGACTAGAGAAGTAAAAAAAAAAGTAGAATGATAATAAACAAATAGGTATCAGAAGAACCAATTGAAGAAAAAAAGCCAAACCTTAATTTGAGTGGGACCACTATAAAATCGGGAGAATGCACACGATAGGAAGCAGGGGATGAATGTAACCTTGAATCGAATCAATCAAACAGGAGTACCTATTTTCATAAATATATCCTTGTAATTTCTAGAGTAATCAAGGTGTTGTTATCAAGTGGTGATTCCTTTAAACTGTCTTCAATTCAATGAACTACTCCCTGAATGAATTGTCCCTTGAACGGATTGTCTTCAAATATCTGCAATAACAAAACCTATTTCTCAGATTAATTTTATCCCAGATTTCGATTCTCTGTTGAAAGTTAGTTTTGACAATAATACAGTTAAACATAGAAGTAATGTCAACCAGAAGCACCACTTCGTTAGCCTCCGGCGGCTGGGACTATGCCCCAGACCCCTAGCTCTCGCTAACGTCCAGACACCCCTGTTTGCTTGATTCTTACATACCTTTGAGCACATATGTTGTTGACAACTTTACAATTAACAGGTAGTTTGAAGTCTACAACCACAACAAAATAAAACTCACAAGTTGAAAAGAAGAAAGAAAATTGGATGATAGAACTATTAGATAAACCCGGTGGATGAAACGAAACGACTTAAGAATATCTCTTTAATCCAATCCAATTCAATTCAATTCAAAATTTATCAGATTTGTTCTGAATCAAAAATATAAAAAAGAGATTGAAGGCGTGTGTCAGTCAAGTTCAGTCTCAGTAAGGTGATTAGGGTGTCTGTCTCACTGTCTCTCTATATCAATATCCTAGTGGCTCACAATATCAATATCCTACCCACTATGCCAATATCTCAGTGGCTCAGTATCGTAGTATCGTAGTATCGTAGTATCTCAGTATCGTAGTATCTCAGTATCTAGTTTCAATACCTCAATATTTTCTGTTATATTTTTGTTGGTCAACTATCTCTCTTTGGGTGTCTATCTCTAATGTTATCTCACACACTCTCTTACTTTCCTTTTGTCTTGTTCACTATTTTATATTCTAACTATTTCTGTGTGATCAAACTAACTGAATAAGAACAAACCTACCCTGGAGAAGATTGAATTGTGACCTAAAAAAAACTGGCCTCCCAAAACAGTCCTAACAACAAAACAGGAGAGTTTTTTTAAAGTGTGCAGTAACTAGTCTTCTTTAACGTTAAACTTAAATGTCAGGCGTCGTCGTGCGTGTTTTCGTGTTCATGCGTCGTCGTCGTTATCAAAGAGGAAGACGATGATCATTTATTTATAATAGCTAGGGTTATTCAAACAAGAAGGTAAAACAAAAAAGTTTAATCGGAGATTTCCCGCAATAAAAAAAGAAAAGAGAAACTTAAGTTCATTATTTCAAATGTGTAATAAGAGAAAGAAAGAAAGAGATGAAAATGAATCTTATTGGAGTAAAAAGAAGACAGTAGGACAGCAAGACTAAAAACCTGACAGTCAGTCAGCGATTGAGACAGTCAGTCCATCTAGTTTTGTTAGCCAGTTAATCGAACAGACAGGATTCCTGAGAACTTAGACGGGAGTCACAGATTAATTCAGCCGTGTCTTCGTTGTTCATGTGATATTTTACCTCGACCAATACGAATGCACCATCCTAAGGTTAACTTAACTAACCATATAACGAGATATATAAGTTACAGATCTGCTCTAGAATAAGTTTAGAGACTGATAAACAGACACTGCTGGAAGGAGGCAGTGTTAGTGAAATAGATTTAGATACAGAAACTCCCTCCATAATTGTTACATGTATGTATCACGTTAAGTTGCCCTTTTAGAACGCGCCCCCCATTGTCCTTTTTGTTTAGGTCACGCAGGCACCATCAAATCATCATCTCACATTTTTGCTTATCAAACATCCGATATGTTTATGCATCCATCTCTATCACTTAAACGAGGTCAACCTCCTTTTACCGGTCCGGCCCGTATAAAAGCCGGCATGCAAGGTTATCAAAAAATCAGTTGACCTTTTTGTTGTTAATTAATTAATTAGTTATACCTTTACTTGCTACATATCTTATCGCTGCCGTCAACTTGCCGTTAACTTGCCGTTACCTAGTTGCTGTATCTGTCTCCGTCGCTCCCCTACTCTCTGTTCCATTAAGGAAATCAGTTGATCTATTTTTCATGTGCACGCCAAAGAGATCTAATTTGCTCTTCTTTCCAGCCATACCTTCATGCCAACATATGACCACGTGAATATCACGAGATAACCATTGAACTTCTAGATCTGCCTCCCGATCTTTCCCCCCTCCTCTGCACCCCAGACCCTTATTGATTGACGGCTCCTGAATTGCTTCTGAGATAGCTAGGATCTGGGACCAAACCTCAGCCGCCGGAGGCCGAGGAGAAACAAGATCACAAAACAAGGTAAATAATGGGCAAAGTTTTAAGACGTTGACGAGGATTTTACCTAAGATTTTGCAATGTTTAGGTTGACGTGCATCAATTAATTAATTATCAATTTAATGTTAACTTAACTAGCTGGCTTAACATTAGCAAGGCTGAGAGTTAATTTAATAATTTCGTTCTGAATGCATCGCATCGTAAGATTGATCCTCCTACTGATGATCCCTATGGTGATCTGCATATGCATGTGGATCTAATTATAACCGTTAACGTTAACTTAACAGTTAACAAACCCAGCTGGGCCAAGCCAGCCATTAACAGCTGTAATTACAGTAATCAGCTGCTAGCGAACTAGTTCGTGATGCATGCAGTCTCATTCATTTTAACTAAGTTAACTGTTAACTTTATTACGATGAGTTGGTGCCGTTTATTCGTGGTCACCGTTTTTATAACCAGGCTGTAACCTAGATTACGCTACTTTAGTTAGTTTGAGTTTCTTGTAATGACGTTAACAATTTACTAACCTCCCGTCGGCCCCTGGCGGCTAAGCCAAAGCAATCACATCACTCGAGATCTTCTCCCCCACCCCATCTGTTTCCGGCTAGTGCCTAGCTTTGCTCAAGAATTTGTTCGCCAATCAAGTGCATCTACCCCTGGAACTTCAATGCCACCCACGATGCGTGTGTGGGGCGACAACAAATGAAAATGTTAACACTTAAATGAGGCATCAACATCCCCTTTCAGCATGTCATATTGTCAATCAGGAGAAAAATATCGCTGATCATCATGCCACGAACGATGGATCTGCCTCGGGGTGACTTCGGTTACATCCCAAGGCACTCACTAATGACTCAGGCGCTTGACCAGGGTATTCCCTGCTCATAGTCAATTCAAGCAACTCGATGAGACCAGCACAGAGAAGATGGTCATAAAATGGTAGAGGCGAGTCTACGGGTCTTCCTGTGTTTCGTTTCTCCCCAAAGCTTGCTTCGCTTTTCCAAAGTTAAATTCTCTACTGAGTTTGCAATCCAGATCCTGTGATGATCCCTGAAAACCATACCCGATTAATCTCATTCTGCCACGGGGTGAGCCCTAGCGAAGCGAGCTTTGCCAGAGGCAAAACAAGAGAGGAGATAACCGGATAAGCTTAACCTCATTAATTAATACTATTAGACAATAAATAGAAACAAGACTTATGAATTCTCTCTAACTCGCTTGACTTCCGGTTCTTGTTCTGGTTCAGCAGATTTCACCTGTGCTCGTTTTTTATCCGGTCGTTTCCGTACAAGAGAACTAATATCATTTGCTTGACTCATCGAATTCAAAATTTGTTCCTTGATCACTGAAGTTGTTGAAGAAGTTGACGGAGATTTAGAAGATCTGGCTGTTGTAGCATCAGATCCTAAAATACCTTCAATTACTGCATTTTTCTCGTCTCTGCTGACCACTTCATTTGCTTGCTGAAGTTCTTGTAATCGAGTTTCTAGATCGGCAACTAATTCAGGATCATCTACGCCAGAAAGTTTAATTCGCAGTTTAACACTATCTAATGCACTTTGCATCTCTTCTATGGCATTTCTCTTAGAATCGATATTCTCAATATCAAATTCGTATGCCAAAGATAGTTTGTAATGAGCCTCTGAAATAAGGGTAGATTCGTTTGGATATAAATCTTTACGATAATCCAATGAAAGTTTTAGATCTTGTACAGCTTGAGAGAAATTTTCTAAAAGTTAGTCTGAAAGCCAGTACTTGATAGCCCCGACGCCATTGTTCTCGCTAATACTCAAGATTGTCTTTGTCTGCGCCCATCTGCGCCCAGTAGTCACAGCTCAATCAAAAATACTGATGTCTGGAGGAAGCACATAGCTACATACCAGATTCAAGAGAAATTTCGCCTAATATATCATAAGTATCCGCCAGTTTTATCCGAAGTTCTTCGATATCGGCCGATTTTTTTTCTTCCGTTATATCTTTATTATTTTCGACTTCAGTTATTTTATCAGAGAACAACTGTCGAGCCAAATCGAGGATTTCCCAGGCAACTTCAAAATCGGTTTGTTCTTCTTCGGCTTGAGGCTCATCTCCATCTTCTTCTCCATCTTCTTCTCCATCCTCATCTCCATCTTCTTTATGCTCAGTTCCTTCCTTATTTTCTGTCTTTTCTTCTTCTTCTTGTTCTCCAGAAAACTTGAATAAGCCACTTTTCTTAATTGTCTCTCCGGATGATGCACTATTGGATTTACTATCTCCTACAAACGCTGCTGGCGTACCTCTTTCTGTACCAGTAGCAGAAGTTGCTGTATCTCCAAGGACTTCCGATTGTGTGACAGCTACTCGGAATAGAGCTTTTCCATAAAGAAATAATAAAGATGGATCTTCTTTACCATCATTAATAGATGAATATAAACTACAAGCTTCACCAAGTTTTTCAGTTGCTTCTTCATATGATCTTAAGGCGTAAGATTTTAAGCCACTAGCGACGGCATCATCAATTTCGGTATTTCCATATGTCATAGCTACCCTAAATAAAATAGATAGTATAACGGAGTTGACGATACCGGTGACGAGATTGGAAGTGTCGCTTAATAAAATCGAATTCAGGGTTTGGGAGAGTCGAAGTAAATTCCAGAGAAGCAACAGAAAGAACTTGGGGTTGGGGGCAATCGGGGTGATAAAAGACGTGAGCTTCGTAACGTTAACTTAATGTTAGCGCCTTCTTACTATAGATAGATCAAATAGCAATAATAAATATTATTTATTGTCTATATAAGCTATGGGCCAGGGACATTCCTTCAATAGAATTATTTAATTTTGCCCTTAACAGTTATTAGGAAACCCATGAACAATAAGTTATAGATATTGTTCACTGTTAACGGTTAACTGTAACGTGAGTGATCTGAATTTATCGGGAACAATAGTCACTGAATAGTGGGTATTGACCACTCCTAGTTGTTCCGTAAAACAATATATGCTTCGGTTAAGATATACGGTCAAGTATGATCATGTCCCATTCCCTCCTTGACTAAGGCGCTGCTGGTAATCTCTATCGGTTAGCGAAGGCGAGGGAGGGGTAAATGATACCTAACCAGCTTTTCTATTTTATCATTAGTTTCGATATCTGTAAACGGTACTTTCCATCGATTATTTTCAGGTAGAACGTAAATATGATAATGTGCTCTAGTAAATACTTCGATATTTGTCTGGCTAACGAACCAGTCAGAAGCTGTCTTACAGTTATTGATATAAATAGTGATAATCTTTCCTGCTTGGGCCAATAGCTCTATATCCCTTATTCTCAACTGTCCAAACTTAACTATTGTTAACTCCGGGCAAATTAAAGTAGCAAGTTTCACAATCCATCTATTTGTGACATCAAAGTATCTCGATGTCAATTCCTGAAGTTGGGGACATCGTCTACAAATATTTTCTAAAACCCACTGTCGGCTAACCGTACTTTATTTTTTTAGTTGAATTTGTTGTTGGTCACATTGAAGCAGCCTAACTTTGGAACCAATATTTAATAACTTCATTATATAGAGACAATTATTTCCAAAGTAAACAAAATGCTCAACATTCGGAGTTCCAATAATTGCGCTTGAGAAATAATTTTCTTCAGACCGCTTTATAGTTTCGAATTCAAATTTTATAAACAATTTCCTCAGAGCTAGAGAGGAGAAGCTAAGTGACATTGATCTACAGTAGGTATCAAAACAGAAAGTTTCAAGGTTAGGTCGAACAAGATTTTTCAATAACGACATTTCCCATGGCTGCGATTCGTAGTATCTTAATTGAAGGTTAACAAGATCAGGGCACCAGTCTACCAAATTACCGATAAAAAATCTTGAAGTATTTTCTCGGTTAATATAAGTCCAATGAGTGAAAAGCCTGAGAGACTTTAGTAGTTTAAATTTGGGCCATTCCTGGGAGATAGGTTGTTGTATTAGGTATGGGCAAAAAATCGACATCATCTCAAGTCGAGAAAGCTTGGTAGCCAATATTGCTAGTTCATTAGTTGAATTTATCTTTATATCGATCTCCCTGATGTATGTAAATCTGTCATTCTGAAATACACCGAGAAGTCTGCAAGGGTCACTAAAATCCCTAATCCGTATAATTTTGAAGCTTTTATTTTTATGACAGTCCATGAGTAGGGAAAATAGTTTACTAATTCGATCTTCATTTTCATTTTCATTTTCATTTTCATTTTCATTTTCAATGGTCACCTCCAAATGTCTTATCGAACTGTTAGCGTATTTTTTCAACAAATCCGGTTGACGAGAAAAAATTGCTTTAAAACTTTGAGAGTCAATACATGAAGGCACATTGATGATTTTATTTTGCCAGGATTTTGAAACTCTTAAAAGACGGATCTTTTCTGGAAAGCTTAGATAGAATAATATCAAATTGAAAACTTCCAAGGGAAGCCTATCGATTGGTGCTACTAATGATGATTCCATAGTGAAGATATTTAAAGCATCAAAGTCAAAAATATATCAGAATAGATCGATACAATGAGATAACGGAACTAGCGTTTACTACTGTTGAGCCAGGCTCAGCTAGCCACTATAATGGCTATATTTTACAAGAGTTATACGAGGATACTATTTATTTTCTCCTTTCTGATGAAGTTAAAGAGTATATAGCGTTAAGTTATAGCGGCCCTCTAGATGTCCAAGTAGAGTGAGTGGCATTGATAGTGCTTGTTATGGGAGTGGATATATCGACCTGCATATGATGATGCATAAAGATTAATCGGTTATGGGCAACTACAGAGCAGCTATTTTTGGTAATCAATATTAACGAATGACTGAAAAGTTCGTACTGTTCTATCTGTTGAAGCAACTGTTAAGTCATTTCAGTTGGTTAAAATTTGGTAAGATAAAGTTCAGTGCTGAACAATAATGAACAAGAGGAAGTAACGTTAACTTATAGGATTCACATCAACTTTGTAGTGCATGCGCGCATTAACTACTCGCACATCATTTAAGGGTTAGGTATTATTATCAAAATATTTTATTTATCAGTGTCAGATCTTCGCGATCATGTGGATATCTTTCTTTTCTATTTATTTATTTATTAATTTATTTATTTATTTCAACTATTATTTTCATCTAATAATGGCTGCTGCTCCCACTACTTCTACGAATACTAGAAAACGTAATAGAAGGAAGAAGGCTAGAACTGAAGGTAAGTAACCGAGATCCACTGTTAAGTAGCTGGCAATTAACACAAGAGGTGCAGCAAAAAGTTAACGTCTTGACAGCTATGGGATCTGGAGCTTCGCCCCCGCCCCCGCCCCAGCATCATCAACTAACTTCTTTTTTTTGCAGATTTTTCCGATTCTTCTGATTCGTCCAGCTCCGATTCATCAGATAATGAAGATAAGAAAGTTGTAAATGATGACGACCAAAATATCGATAATGTTACTGTGGACGATATCAACTTTGACCTTGATATGGAGGATCAGAATGGAAATAAACAACAATCTAATCCACAACAACAGGAACGGCCAATTATCCCTGGCCCATTAGCTACGTCGTCAACCGACCAGGCAGAATTTGAAAATTATTATATGCAATTAATGACCACACAATTTGGAGATGATCTCGATAAGTTACGACAGAGTAATGATTTTCACGATAAGTCCCTTTTCATGTTAATAAATGCCTTGAAACAAGGAACAAATATATTTGACTCTGAGCAACAGAAAATAATATTTTCTCAACAAAATCAATCGGCAGCGAATTGATAGTGTGCATGTATTGTAGTATAGTTAATACATATTTTGAACCCACATTTCTATAGTAATTCACTGTCGATTCTGAATTCGACGGCAGGGTCTACCATGTTTCTCATTACGTTCTTCTTACCATTCTTTTATGTCCTCCTCATCATGACATCAACTACTTAATCCTTGGGGTTTTAAACATTGCATTAATCTTGAATCAAAGTGCTGCATCTGATTTTCCTATGCCAAGATTAGGATTAAGAGAAATGTTCCGTCCGAGCAACATACGTACTCAATTCTAGAAAATCTTCTTTTGAAATTGGCCAATTAAATTGTAATAACTATCAGCAGTAGACGTTAAGGGACTATTACTGTTACTATTCACAGGGGGAATACCAGGACTGGATATATTAGGACTCCCTTGTATAGGAGTAGATGATTGGGACCGTCTATCTGATAAAATAGCTTCTATTCTTTTCTTTAAACCTGCGACAAATTTTGTTCGTGGTCCATATAAACTAGTACCCTTCCACACTTGACATAATTCACCAGATCTTTCCAGTTGAGAGATTGCTCCTTCAATATCTCCCGCTTCAAGCAATCCTAACACAACCGAAGTTATTTGATCTTCATTAAATTTCTTAGCTTCGGAAAAGACTTGTTCAACTTTCTGCATATTCTTTTTGACTCTCTCAAGTTTTTCCAATCTTAAAATAACCTTTGCAGAATCTTCAGTACCTGCTGCTATCTCTATTTGAGGCCGAGCTTCATTAATTGTTGCATTTAAAAGGCCAACAACGTCTCCACGAAGTAAATCTATTTCATAATTTAATCTTGTTTTAGCTCTGACCAAGTCGGAAAGAACTGTTTCTAGCTGATAAGCAATATCTTGAGAATTACTATCTAATTGAGTCAGAAGTTGAGATGCCGATGATTGTAATTCACCTAATTGCTCACTAGATTTATATTTCGGTAAGCTTGTATCTAGAAACACATGTGGGACTAAATCCGGATCAGAGAATTCAATAATTGCTTCAGAAGACATTAATGCGGTTGGATTAACTGATTCAAATGATTGGTTCAGGTTGGTACGTTGGTACGTTGGTAAGTTGCTGTGGGCTTTTGAATGCTGGTAGTAATATTTCATAGTCAATGATGAATCGTTATGCAATAACAAGAATATGTCGTTTTAAGAAAAGAAACCGCGCTATGCGCTTTGCTCCCCTTTTGTCTCCGGCGGCTGGGGCTCCGCAGAAGATGATTGAACTATATTAATGAATGATATTCAACCCGATCTTGAACTCGACATGAGTGGAAACGGGAAGTGAATGAACCATGGGGTTTGGCGGTAGAGAACATATGTGATGTATGTGCAGAAAGAAAACCTTTCAAAACCAAAATTGAGAATCCCACCAATCTAAAAGTTAATACTACTTGGGTTAGTCTCTTTTTTGATTTATATCAGGGGAAGAACTTCGAAGAAGCAGAAGCAATATCTTTTGCCAAATCCAAGTGAAAAGATCGTATCGAGTCTATCGACACGCGTTATATCCTGGATCAATCGATCAACTGATAATCTACTGTGTTTGGAAAATTTCTGGGTTTTATTATTTGATAAGGGTTTGGAAAATATTCCCATTAAAATAAGTAACCGGAAGTTGGACGGTCGATTTGATATCTCTCCACCTTCTTCGAATCTATAGGCTCTTATTCTTTTCCTTTCTGCAATTCATCCTAAACTTGGGTTGACTTAATATTTTTCTTTTGATAGAATTCGCACTCCTAGCATGGCCTTTCCTGCTGACCCTGACGCGTCTCCAAAACTTCGGGATCAGCAATTTGATCGATTTTATCATGAATCATTTTTCAAACAATCTCTTACTTTTAATCAATGGGTTCCTTTAAGTTGTATGGATTTCAAATTATTGGAATCTTTTAAATCTATTTATGGCCGTCAATCGAATATTCAAAGACTTAATGGTGGCCCATTCTTTTTCAGAAATCATCCTATCGATTATGTAGTAATGAGTGGGTGGTGTTTGAATGTGGAAAGGATCAGTACTAAGAATGGAATTATTAAACATAAATTTATTTTAGATGATGGGTCTGGAGATGAAATTGAATGTGTTAAATTCGGTGCTAATGGTTCTATTGATTATATGAGCTGCAAGGGAAAATTTATAGAAATCAGAGGACGGATCAATGAAAAGGCTACATATGAACGTAATGTGGAGATTCGAGATATTGGATTGAGAGAAACATCTTTAATAGATCAGTTTAGATTATTTAATGAAGCTATTGTTGTTCGAAAAGAGGTTATTTCGAAATCATGGGTTATTGATAGTATTGATAAACAATACGACGAATTACGACAAGCAAAAGATAAACATAAGAAGTTAAGAGTGTCGTGTGAATACAACGTTTCCAGGTTGGAAAAGGATGAACTGTTAGAATATCCAAGAGCGTATTGTTCTTTAACTCGTGAGCCATCTATTTTGAGTACACATTCGTCATTTTTGGTGTCGATTACAGAACTGCCAATGACTTTACTACCAGAGAAAGTTAAAGAGCCAAGTTCCGAAGCCGTGGCGCTACGAATAGAAACAGAAGTTGATCCTCCTATCTTACAAGCTAAGGATTCTACAATAGATGTAATGGATAATGAAAAGGCTGGAATGGCAGTCGTTCCAGATTCAATTCCTGATGAGGACAGGGATGATAAACACATTACTACTAGTATTGTACCCGATACATTTGATGAAGAAATTGAATGGCCAGAATCAGATTATGGTGATCAGCAGTCTGCGAGCGTGGACGAATTCGTGTCAGCCCACGAGAATGTTTCCGATGATGAGGAGTGAAATGAATGGAATGAGGTAAAATAGAGAACTGGTTCCTCATCTGCAACATTCAATATTCCTGTTTAAATCTTCATTCTACCCATACGGTCTCAAGAAGTTGCCTGTAGTGGCGGTGTCTGTAGTGTGAGGGCATCAATAACTGGCATCAACAGGATCTTGAAGTGAATGACTCAATATGATCGTAATCTCCGCCGAAACGAGTCATGGAGTCTACGGCCCTTCCCAGCTACCGGAGAGAGATCTGGGGATTGAACATGAGTATGCTAAAAGGTTTCTTAGTCTGCTCTTAATCTGTCAGTTATCTCGTCGCATATCTTAGGGGTCTTGGTGATCGACCGGCCGGATCAATTTTTTGCCGCATGCATGCACCGTCTATGTACGGCTGAAATTTTTTTTTCTTTTAACCGTCAGTTCGCGAAAGGAGAAGGGAAGGATAATTTACTTCTTTTCTTCTTTTTCTTTTTCTTTTTCTTTTCTACTTCTTTTTAAAACAGAATTGAATTCAAAGAAAATGTCACTTTTTCAAGTGGAAGGTTGGAAATTACCGACACAGATTGTTGGTGGTCCATCTGTTAAGAAATCGACAAAAGCTAAATCAGTTGCTTCGGAATCAATAAAGAAGAAGGAGAAACTACAGGTTGAAAATCGTAAAATCGCTCCTAGTGATCTCCAAGATCTTTATGAAGGAAAGAAACGAAAAGCATTTGAACAATCTAGACGAAAAACTAATCATGATAGGAAATCCGGAGACAAAAAATCTGGTTTAAAGAGGAAGAGTTCACAAGATGATTCCAAAGAACATGTGTCAATAACAAGAGTAAAGGGAGAAGTTTCCCTTCCATCTAAAAAGAAACAAAAGAACTCTGATAAGGAACCCATTTCAGGTTTTTCAGGTTCTTCTTCTTCTGCTGTCAATTCCAATTCTGCTAATATTAGCAACAAACAAAGTACATCACCTGCTCAAAAATTAACACCACTTCAATTAAAAATGAAAGAGAAATTAACTGGTGCAAGATTCAGATGGATCAATGAACAACTATATACCACCAACTCAGGAAAAGCATTTGAGTTAATCCAGAAGTCACCGGAAATGTTTGATGAATATCATGAAGGATTTAGATCTCAAGTGAAATCATGGCCCGAAAACCCCGTTGATACATTAGTTAATAAATTCAAAGAACGACTGGAGAAACCTATTAATGCTCCTGGAGGCCTTCCTGGGAATCCTAGCGATGGTCGAGTAATAGTTGCTGATATGGGGTGTGGAGAGGCACAATTAGCTCATGATTTAATTAATATGAAGGGATCTAAAAAGTCCAAAAAACTTAAATTTCAGGTTCATAGCTTTGATTTAAAGAAAGTCAATGAAAGAATCACTGTAGCCGATATTAAGAATGTTCCTTTACCAGATCAAAGTGTACATATTGTGGTATTTTGTCTAGCATTAATGGGTACCAATTTTCTTGATTTTATAAAGGAAGGTTTACGTATCTTAAAACCTCGTGGTGAATTGTGGATTGCTGAGATTAAATCGCGATTTGTGGACTCAGATACAACTCAGTTCGTAGAAACTTTGAAAGGATTGGGTCTCTTCCATAAAGCAACTGATGATTCAAATAAAATGTTTATTAGATTTGAATTCTTCAAACCGCCGAAGGATATTCTTGATCAAAGACAAAAGAAAGAGGCACGAAAGCCAAAGTTTATAGATAGAAAAGAGACAGATGATGAGAAAAAAGGTCCTGAAGGTACCTGGTTATTGAAGCCGTGTATTTATAAAAGAAGATGAATGAATAATTTATGGGATAATATATAAAACATTCTATGCAACGAGCCGGCACTCTTAGACCAGTTCCAAACGTCGTTCTCTTGTTGTTGGTTTTTCTTGAGCTTATTACGCGAATATTAACTCCGATTCTGGCAGCAACGGGCCACTAAATTTTGTTCGAACCGTTAAACCCACAGGTTTTATTCCCGTTTATTCGAGCTGAGCTCTGGAAGCGACCTGCCACTCACAGCTGGACGAATAAAGCTAGGAATCTGGGGCTTCTCACCATTCTATTAATATTAACTAGTCTTCTGCAATATAGTACTAATCATAGCATTACCCAATGCCAGAGCCTCAGGGAACATAGGTGCAAAATATCGCTGAGCGTCTTCGAATTCGGCTTTATAACGTTCAAAACTGCCACTACTCACGATCTTACTCCAATTCTATGAGATAGTTAGCCAAAACCTTAAAAAGAATTCTACATTGTGTATATACTCACCCTAGCAGCCAATGTGAATTCCAAATCATCAGGTCGAAAAACTCTATCATTTACTGCATCAGTAATACACTTGTCCAAAAGACCCGGAGTACAGAATAAGTATTCAGTGACACCCAACCAAATTCGAAATAACTGAAGGTTAGTACAGAGAGAAACCAGCGGTAGATAATATTAGCAAACTTGCTCAGTATCCACTTACAGGAGTAGAACAAATCATATGATCATAAGGAACTATACCTGATTTGTACCAACTATATACAATTGCAAGAAGACTTAAATGAGAATTAGGAGTAGACCCACCAGGTGGGATTTTACCAAGAGAAAATTGACCTAATAAATCATCGGATAAAAGAAGACTATGAGATGGTAAAAGAGAGCCAAATACAAAATTACGAGCAGTATAAAGTCTCTGTCTAAGGCCCTCTTCATTATTTTCAAGCATTAACTTGAATAATTCAGTGGTTGATGATGCATATTGTAAAATTTGTTTATGAGCTGCTGGATTAGTTATAGCTAATCCAGCATAAACATGCCATTTATTAGCATAAATGCGAAGTGAAATATTGACTTTGGCATTTTCAAGTCCACCAGACCATCGAATTGTATTCCATGGATATTGATTATTTGCTTTCCAAGCAGTACCCATACTTAGAAATGCAGCATGAGTAACTGCTTGAGTATCAGCAGTAATTTTATCATGTTCTTCTGCCGAGAGATAAACCGTTTTTGATTGTAAACAGGATAAGATGGATTCAACAAGTTCAGCACTTTGCGAATTAGGTGATGTTCTATGTTTGATAATAACTAATGGTTGGCCCTTGGGCTTTACCTTTGGACCATGTAGTGAATGACATGATACAATATCGACATCCTGAGGTAAATATTTCTCAAATGCTTCGATTTCAGGTGCTTTACAAGAAGTTTGTCCACCAACTATACTACCGACTTTAGTAGCTGGTCCATACATTGCTACGATTGAGTCAATGCTTTCTGCTTCAACACTGTAGATTATATAATCACTTTGTCGGGAAATATCAAAGCCATTTTTCACAATCTCAACTGGAGAGTCTGTATGTTAGAACTGAAGAAATAGAAGGTCTCTGTAATAGTGGGGGTTGGGCTGGGGGGGGAGTTAACTCATAGCTCCATTCTACCAAAGGACCACTCGCCAGAGAACAGCATTCCCAACACTAGCAATTCTTAAACACACCTTTAAATTCTTCCTTGATTTGATTATATTTGGATTCCCGATCACATGCACATACTCTATTTTTCGTTAATAATTGTCCTGATAAGAGTTATAAAATGATCTAGTGACTCACCTCCATCCAGCCTCAGAGAATCGATTGGCATAGAGACGACCCATATCCCCAAGGCCAATGATCCCTATAAGTTTCGTCTTTTTCCAATTTTCTATTTTATCCGACATGTTGATAAAGACAGTTGAATGAAAAAAAAGAGAATCAAAGAATTGAATCTCGGAAATTCTCAGGGAACCATAAATCTCGTATCTGGCGATGGCCAGGAGGTTGAGTTGGAAGCCGCATAAGCCGTTCCCGCAGAACGCGGAGCAGGAACCGGGGATGATTAACGTTTGGTTAACTGTAACAGTGGTGGGCAGTAGTAGATTCTGTTAATTCGGACATCGTTTATTCGTTCCTTAATAGTAGAGTAATTGTGATCACTGATCTGCGGATTCCTGCCACTTGAATGAGAATAATAAGGGCATCAATAAACGTAAACTTGGTTAATCATTAAACATCTAGTTAGGTACATTAGATGTAACATAGCAGCTGATATCCGCTGACATCTTTCACCTTTTTATGGTATGCCTTGTAGAATTATCTTGGGGATGACCGATAGCTGCTCGACAGAATGCTGCTGGATTTCTTGTATATCCTCTAATATATTATATTTAACGCTAGATTCGTTTAAGAGAAGTGACTCACTACCAAGCGATGATCGTCCGATATTGTGGTTATGCAGGTGTTAAGTTATATGTGGATTCTGAGATTTATCTTAATCTCAATATCCCTGTAACTTTATACTCCGAGTCTTTCTTACACTTAGACTCCTATTATATAATTTTTTATTATTTATCGTAGTTGTAACTGATTTCCTGATTTCCATTACAGTCAACTTCTGATGAGTTTTCTGATGAGGTGCTCTAATTACGAGTATGGGTTCTTAGTTATACCTAGATCTAGACTAAGAACCTACAGTTACCGCCTAAACTTCTTAATAATTCATCAATTTCCACAGAGGAAGTGATTATAAGATTCTACGCGGAATAACCTATATAGTTAAGGTTATATAACCACTTAATACTATAACTTTTAACAGAATACATCTTAACCCAGATTAGAGAATATACTACTCTGCCGATAATCACCCGATATTGACAGTCTCAAAATGGCTGATTTATTGATATCACCATGTGTCAATTTGACATTCCGCGGTAAAATCGAGTACTTTTACTCGTATCTTCTTTCTTATCTGTTAAATCTTCGAAAAGTGAGCAATCAATCTCTTTTGTTATAGAGATGTATGATGACTGGGCTTATAGAACTGAGACTCAGACTATGCCTGAACAAACACGATTGACCAGTAGTTCTACAACGACGCGACCAAGAGCCAGATCTTTACTTCAGACAGTAGCAAGGGATGGTGAAGATTCCCGAGCAGCAGCAGCGGCGGCGGCAGGAGGTGGTGGAGTTAGAATTAATGAGTCCCGCGAGGTTATAGGTAATCGACGGATCATTCCAAGTCCCCCATCAGTTCCAATTCGTAGATCGAGTTCTTTAACAACATTGAAAAGTGCAAAAGAGAAGATTGATTCTGATTTGCTCTGCTATCCTTTTACAACTCAGGAAATTACTGAATTGGATAATTTGATTGATTTTCTTAACCCAAATGAATATGAATACGAGATTGAAACCGCTCTAAAAAATTATGTCGATGATACTGCTCGAGCGAAACGAGCTATTGAATATAATATGGGGACAGAGTCAAGTCCTCCACAGGAAGTGGATTTGGTAACCGCTAATTTGTACCCTTACATAATATTCTCAGAATCATCTCATCTTCATTCTAGAGCATGTACAGACTTAATCGATACCTGTGATAAAGTTATTGACTATTTGGATCAATTGTCTTCTGGGTTTAGATATGTTCGGCTTGAAACTACAGAATTTGAATCTGCTTGTCATTCTTTAACTTCAGAGAAAGATCATTTAATCAAATTATCTTCAGATGTAGATAAGAATTTGGAAATCTTCACTATTTTGGAAAAAGCCATGAGAAAATTGCATTCGCCAGGATCCGATTTACCAGGGAAATCTTCTTTTAAACCTTTATTATCTGATCTGGATAAAGGATTAGAATATTTTGCTGATCCTAAAAATAAGAAAATATTAGATATGGATCTGTATCAGATGAGATATCGACAATGCATGACAAGGGTCTTGACATTGGCAGTGGAATATATAAATACTCGATTAAATAATACTTTGCATAATATTGAAACCAGGATATCTGCCGCTACTCAAAATAATAACAACAACAAGAAGAATTCATTGAATCCTACAGCACATTCAGCTCTGATATATGCTAGTTTTGAAACTGATGCCCATCAATTGAAGGATATTTCTACTGAGGTATACATTCGTAGTCAAAATAATAAGGAGTATAGTACATTATATGATGGGTGTTTGTATACGTATTTTGGAGTTAGGAAGCGACTATTAACACCAATTATTAATAGAAGTTTTGAGGAGACAACGATTAGCAGTGGTGGTAGTACTACTGGAAGAGGGTTTGTCCAAGTTTGTAGAAGCAATTTATCTTTTTTCAAAGAAGGAATTTATGTTCAAGAGGCTAAGCTTTTTGAATCGTTCTTTCCTGGTCCATGGACAGCGTTTGAAAGTTGGTTGAGTGATCTTAGTGAACCTTTATATGATTTACTTCGACAACGGATAATTCGTGAGCCTGACATTGATAATCTTTGTGAGTTGACTTCCTTATTATTAACTTATGGGGAAAATGATGAAAGTGAGGAAATGATTAATGACAATAGATCATCAAATGGCAGCTTTAGCCGTAGAGTACGTACGTCGGGATTATTCAATCCAATTCTTGAGGATGTTCAATCTCGTCTTGTTTTCCGCGTTCAGACTAGTGTAGAACAGGATATTGTGAAATATGTTCCTAAAACTTCTGATATATCTCATCTTGGTGGACGTCGTCATAGGTATTCTAAGCAGTCGATTGAAGGAAAATCCGATCGGAAAACCAAGCAAGAAGAAACTCAACTTGCCTCGGCATCTACTTCAGTGCTTTCGCCCTCTGGAGAAAATGTCCTATCATCGTCCTCATTAGAATTTGTTTCGACAGATCAAATCCTTCAAGATCTGTACCCACCTATGAGAAAAGCGGTATCTTTATTATCTCGAATATATCAACTTATAAATTCTCGAGTGTTTGATGATCTCGCCCATCGGATCGTACATGAAAGCTTATTAGCTCTTAAAAGAACACTCCCGTTGGCAATTGCTAGACTTGGTGATATTGAAGCTATTTTATTCTTGGTAAAGAATCTTCTTATGCTGCAATCGCAAATAGTTGAGTTTGATATTGATAGTAGTATTCCAGTCGAAATTCAAGTGGATTTTAGTGGTTTACAAGAAGTATTTACTACTATCCGTCAAGGAGGGGTTAGTTTTGCTTCAGCAAATCTTCTTAATCTTGCTAGGGCAAGTGTTCCTAAAGTTGTTAATAATATGTTGGATGCCAAAGAAGAGCTTTATGCTGAACTTCGAAATGCTATACATGACTTAACTAAGCATTCGGTTAAAACAGTTGCTGGAGCTATTATGGATCATGCTGATAATCCCAATCCGGAAACTGCTTTGGAAGACACTCGTAAATTAAGGCAGGATGCTACAGTAGAACTTCCTCGTATAAGGTCAATGATTGAAAATTATATTAATGATGAAAGAACTATAGATGTACTTATGGATTCTATCCAAGATCTGGTTATACAGACTTATGAAGAGTATCATAATAGTATTGTTGCTAGGGCCAAAAATCCTGAACAAATTGATGGACTCATGGAAGTCGATGGATTAATATCATGGTTAGGTGATATTGTAGGTCGGTTACATTCCAATGATTCTCGACAGAAAAGGTCTGGTGGTGGTGGTGGTTCGGTGGTATGATCCATTATTGCATAGCATATATTAATAATAAAAAAAACCTGCCCGCTAATTTTCAACATCGGTGGGATTAAAAGTATTCTCATCTAATAACCTATTAAGTTCCTTCTTAACATATTCAACTTTTGAACCATCAATAAGCAAATGGGTATCATCTAGCTCTTCTATGATGACATCGTGATGCTTTGAATCTATATTGAGAACTAGAGCCCGAATGGAGGGGTCACTGAAAAGGCTAGTTAGAAATATGGGTGGAAAATGTGGCTGTGGCTTCAAACTGGAAGTTAAGCGAGAACTTAAGGGGTCTGGAGCTTTGTCCCATCAGCAATAGACTGATATCATACCATTCAATAAGAACACCTAAGAATTGTTAGTAATATGGAAAGACCAGAAGCCAGCCATAAATTTATAATCTTTCCCACAAATCTATTATGTTATTATTATTCAACTCACCTTTAATTGCTTTTGGCATTACTCTAGTAACATATATTGAGAAAGTAGACTGGTCGATACAGAGATTGAAATTCACCATAATGTTTTGAATTCTAATATCAGATCATGTATAATTCTTTTATAAGTTACTTTACGTAACATTGGGGGAGGGCCGATATTGCGATACACAGGTTAGGATAAGAAAATATTGATAAGAATAATTAATTGTATGACAGTATTCACCGATAACTCCCTGCACATGAACTCAACGCTGGCTGGAGTCAGTCTGGAGGAAAACGGCGGGGGTTGAAGCCTAGAGCAATGGGATCTTATCTAGTACGGTCTAGTCCACGCCCCAACCACAATACGGGGTTAGGTCGTATTCTTATGTTATTATGACAGAACCAAAATGTATTTAAAGAGATAAGTTTCCTGCTTTCTTTCTTTTCCTTTCTTCCTTCTCTTGTTCTCTCGTTGGACATGTTCCCACATCCATCCGGGTAATTACATCCCATCATTTGTTTATTAGTTTCATTATAAGCTGAGTCAGCTAACTAAAGAAGTTGCTATTAATAAATTGCTTATTAAATATTTTCATATCTTGTAGCTGTGTTGAGTCTAAGTAGGTTGCCTCTGGCGACGTCGGACGTCCAAATCTATGTACGTTGTGCATCGTACGGCTTTTATGTCAGCTACGGAAGGTGATAAGTCAAACTCTACCAGAAATAGGGATAGGTTCCACACTCCAGATTTAAACGGATGATATGTTGCCTCCTTTCTTTCTTTTGTATACTTCTTTTTTTCTTCGGTCGTGTTAACTTGAACATTAAAATTTAAAATGGTAATAATGCCTTCTTGAGATTTATTTACAAATCTTCCAGATGAGAGGTCTGTCTGGTCTGTCTGGTCTGTCTGGTCTGAATGTTAGTCTTGTTAATAGAATATGTGTATGATACAATAGTGTAATATTTTATTACTGAGATTAACCCCTGAAAAATCAGATCTCAGATAGTAAACCTTATCATCTACTGTGACCTTAACAGTGCTCAACTTTTACATATAACGGTTACTACTGTACGCGTATGCTGACTATATATGGATTCTACTGTGAGACAAGGCTAATTCCTAACCCACTGTAATATTTATGTATTTCTATTGCTCGGTTTGAATTATACAATTGAACATAAGATCAAAGCTTTTAGTTCTAGTTAGTCTCCATAAATGGATTAAATATGAAATTGTGCAATAATATTAATAGAAAAGAAGTCTTTCAAGGTTAGCTTCTAATCCTCTTCTACTGGACCTCTAGATTGAATTAGAGTTACTAAACTCTTTTTAATTCTTATTGAAGTACTTTAATTATTGAGGACAAAATCAGATATAAGGGAGGAAACCATGACGATTAATATTATTCAAACAATTAAGAGACAACTCAAATTAAGGTGACTATTCGTACCACAATGACACTTAGCCAATAATATTAATTCAATTGCCTGAGATTGTAGATAAAAGTTTCCGACGAAAACTAATATTATAATATCGTATAATTAAGATCAGTCACCAGTAACCTACAGTTAAATTAATAAAGTTGTTTTGCCAGAGAAGGGTTGTAATATTAATTACCATTTCCAGTTGCCGTGGGAGGTACTCCCACCCATCTGTGACGTTCTATATTAGCAGATACTTCGCTCATTATGACATAGCCAGTATCATATATCTTATAATCTTAATCTTCCTTCTCCTCAGAAACCAACTAGAACAAAAATCTTTCCTTTACCAGTAACCTGATGCTGACTAGTTGAAGACCAATATCAGCACTTATTAAGGGGGGAGAAGTCTGCGTACTGTTGTGCCTGCTGCGATAGCCCGAGCGGCCCTGCGCACAGTTATCACATGATAAACCTCGTTATACACAACCACAATTATCGAGATTATTATTCCTAATCTTCACGCTAAGACGACAACGAATCTTGTCCCTTCTATTATCTATATTGAATAGAATAAATTTCTCATGGAGAATTAGTGATGGAATCAGGAGAATTATCCCAAGGGAGGTCACTTCCCGAAGGTAATAGCGGTACTGATGAAGCAACACCTCAGACTGACAAACAAGAAGTTATGACAAATCCAGAAGATAATACTAGAGTTGAGGAATTCTTAAATAGCAGTAATGATATCGTTGAATTAAATCATCCAGATCTCAATGGAGTTGACGAAACTCCACTTCATGACGAGAGTGTAAAAGAAAATGGTGAAGTCAACGAAAGAGTTAATACTGAAAAAACTGAAGGAATTGCTTCTGAAGATAAAGATGAAGAGGTCAAGGATAATGGAGAAGAAGAAGATGAGGATGATGGAGAGGATGGAGAGGATGTAAGGGATGCAGAGAATAATGAAGATGACGATGAAGATGAATATGAAGATGATGAAGAAGATGAAGATGAAGATGAAGATGAAGATGAAGATGAAGATGAAGATGATGATGACAGTGACGAAGAACCAAAATTAAAATATTCAAGGTTAACTGGACTGCCCGCTTCTGTCTTCTCCTCAGATGTCGTATCAACTTGTCTAATTTTTGAAACCTTTTTTGCTTTTGCAACTCATTCCGGTTGGCTCCATTTAACAACTCCTGATATGACTCCTATTAGATCAATACATGCTCACCGAGCTTCAATATTGTCGCTTTCAACAGATGGAACTTATTTAGCTTCGGGATCAATTGATGGCACTGTCGTCATTGGATCAATTAATGACCCAAAGGATATATCTGCTGCGGATTTTCAACGTCCTATTCATGCAGTAGCTCTTGATCCTAATTATAAAAGCTCTAAAGTCTATGTCTCTGCTGGAATGGCTGGTAACGTTGTATACAGTGAACGGAATTGGTTAGGTAGACGAGTTGATACTATTTTACATTCTACTGAAGAGAATGACGCTATTATATCGTTACATTGGTTTGGAAATCTTATTCTTTGGATGAGTGAAGATGGAATTACTGTATATAGTGCTATCAGTAGAACAGTACTTAAACATATAAATAGACCAGCTGATTCTCCAAGAGCTGATCTTTATAAACCTCGGGTCTATTTTCCTGAATCGAATCGAATTTATGTTGCTTGGGTGGATCATATTTGGAATCTTAAGGTTTCGACGTCGACCGGTAATCCGAGCACTACTAGTGCTAATATTTCGAATTCGAATGTTACTGATAGTACAAATACAGGTAATGTTGCTGTTAATGCTATTAATTCTATTATTGGTACTACTACTTTACCACCAGTTCCTGGAACTTCCACTATAAAGTCATACAAAAAGAACAGAAGAGGTGGCGGATCATCGTTCCTATCTTCAGGAGCATCCATTCTGTCGACGTATCCAGAAGAAATAATTGAGATTGAAAGTGTTCGTAAAGTCGACTGGCTAATAAGTGGGATTGTTCAATTCAAAGAAGATACCATAATGCTATTAACTTATTCTGTGGCAATGCCATCTAATACTGGTACTGATGATGTTAGCTCCAGTAGAAGACGAATTAAAGCTAATCCTCCCGAATTAAAACTTATAGATTGGTCCACTGGTGAAGAAATTTATGCCGATGTATTGTCAATGCGAGGCTACGAACAATTAGGATTAGACGATTACCATTTAGGTCATCATAGTGGCTCTGTACCAGGTAGTCCTGCAAGATATTTCATTGTCAGTGCTACCGATGCGATTGTAGCTATGGAACGCACTCTTAATGATAGAATTGAATGGCTGTTAGAAAGAAATATGTACAAAAAATGCTGGGAAATGAGTGAAAACATCTTAGATCCAATAGAGCGAATGAAAGTTGGAATCAATTATATTGAGTCCTTAGCAGAAAAGAATAAATGGACTGACGCCGCGGCATTTTTACAGCGGGTTCTCAATGCTGTAGCTTTTAATATACCGGAGAATAGAGCTGTATTACGTGAGGAATGGAATAGATGGGGTGGGAACTTTGTTCGTTCGGGTCATTTAAGTCTTTTAGCTGGCATTCTACCTATTGATAAAGATTTGAATCTTAAACAAGAACTTTATGATTCTGTTCTCATGCATTGTCTTGAACACGACCGATCAACGCTAATAGAAATCATGTACAAGTGGCCCGTTACACTGTATGATTATAATTCTTTGAAGAACCAACTGGAGGACCTTCTGAACGGAACAGAAGTATATCCTACTAGTAGCGGTAGCAGTAAAATCAGTGTTAATAGCAGCTCTAATAAGTTATCGTCACTTAGAATGGCTCTAGCAGATTTATACACGAGGAACAACGATCCATATTCTGCACTAAATTATTTGTTAATACTTCATCATGCTACGGTTGTGGATCATATTTCTAAATATCATTTACTATCCTATTTAGACGATTCCATTCCACGTGTTTTCACATACAACTTGACGTCAGATGAGCTGCAGTCCGCCCCTTTGGACATTATTCGTGATAAAACACAAGCAGTAGTAAACCTCTTCGTTGAGGGAAGACATCAGATATTGCCAGAAAAAGTTATTCAAGCACTTCATGGAGATGCAAATAATAAGAACAATGGTTTGGATGTGATTCTCTTTCTATACCTTGAGGAACTTAACAAGCGTGATCCTTTTATCTCGAAAGGGTTTGGTGACCTACAAGTTCGACTATATGCGGAATTTGATCGTCCTAAGCTCATTGGATTTCTAAATAAGAATAATAATTACAATCTAACTGATGCACTAGAGATATGTGAGAAAAACAACTATATCCCTGAATTAGTATATCTGCTAGGCAAGGTTGGACAAAATCAACGAGCCTTGAAACTTATAATAGAAAAAATTGGTGATCCCGAACAAGCTCTTCGATTTGCGCAAGCACAAAATGATAAGGACCTCTGGAATGATCTTATTCGATACAGTATGAAGAATCCTTTATTTATCAAAGCATTGCTAGAAAATTTTGAATGTGGTAGTTCAGCTGTTGACCCTATACGAATTATTAAAGAGATCCCTCCAAATAGTGAAGTTCCAGGACTCAAACAGACCCTACTGGAGCTGTTCAAAGAAAAAGAGATGCTTTTATCCTTGAATAGCGGCGCTCTGGATATTATAAAACAGGAAGCTGGTACATATTCAAAACAGCTCAGGACTATACAAGTGAATGGTGATAGTATTGATTTTGAAAAAGACTATCCTACTTTGGATCTCTCTAAGCCATATGTTTTGAGCCCGACGGGTGACTTAAAAAGTGAAGAGGAATTAATTGGAACGACGCTGCCAGTTACGTGGTATACTGGTGGTAATGATGAGTTTGCAAATTCAATTTGGTCAGTGGGTCGAAAGGTAGCACATTTAGCAAATATATTAAGGCATTTGAAAGATTCTCCTCTAGTTTAATGACTGTTATGTAAAATAATAATAATACTTAGATTTAGTCTCTCTTAGAAACAATTCAAGTGCTTTTAGTTCGCACCGATAAGATAAAGATAAGATTAGGTTGTGAGAAGATTAGTTAAGTTAAACCTAACAACCCACCTCCAGTTCAAATATAATTTTTAAAGATAAGATTCTGTTTCTATATTGGCTGGCCACAATATTGTTCAACCAGGAGGGCAGCATTAGGAGGGTGAAAAGAGTCTCAGATAGTAACTTTGTTAAGAGGTTGACAATCGAGAATTAACCGATAATATTTGGCCTGTTCTTCGGGGGTATTGGGATTGACACCAGGTGGAATCTTTTTCCCAACCAAAAACCAAGAATTCCGATAAGTTAATTTAGGATTCAAAGGATGCTGTCGATTTTACCAAGGCTTACGATCAACAGTATCAATAATAGCAGGTTTGTCACAACACCTTCCTGAGAGGAGGTAAAAGCAAAAACTCCCTCAATACCAAAGGCAGATAGTTCGTGAAGAACATAATCAACTTCAGCGGGTAACAAATAGTATTTTTCAAGAATACGTCTAATCGCGACCAGTGAACACATGAAAAGTACCAGCAGAGTTCGGCGCATTTTCATCATGTTCAGGTTTGTCTCCCGGCAGAGCTTGAGAGACGGGCAAAGGGCGCCGAGCTTGCTTTTTATGCATTCCATTAACATAGTGAGAAGCAAGGTACCCCAATCATTAGTCGAAGGATGAAATTGAGAACCAGTTTGGACAAAGCCAATATCAAAAGACTGGGGATTGAAGGATACACCAAATTCAAAATGAAGAGAAGTATCCCTAATTAAATCCTCCACATTATAAGGAATTGTCCAAGTGATGACTTGTTCCGTGATAGGGTGTTGAATAATATGCTCAAGATGTCCTTCAGAATTCCAGCCAGACCCATGACCAATTACACGTTGCCAATTGCGTCCTAGAATAAGCTGTTTAGGACTTGTGTCGAAGACAAGAACAAAAATATGCGCAATGAGACCATGAATATAACAGGGAAATAGGTAATTAAGTGCGTCACTTCACTTCCACCGTTAGGGAAGTTACACTTAACCGGAATCTGCATGAGCAGGAGCTCCAATTTAAGATTTTCCGCAACGTCACGTCGAATAATTGACATTTCGGCACCAGTGTCAGTAAAGACATTCTTGATCAGGGTTCCATTGACGGTAACAGGAAAGGTATCAAAGGGAACAAAAGAATGTGGGTCTGAGGAAATACTGAAATTTACAGTAACTGGATGTTCATCTTGATAGGGGCCCTAGAGTGGAAGTTTGGATCGTCGAGTTTGTTCGTACAAATGTCGAATAAGCTCAGGCGCAGCCACCGCAAGCGCTTTAGGATTCTTATATTTACTGATGTCAAGAGTTTGACTCAGATTCTCGTAGAATTCAAACTGAGCGTCAAGATCCTTTAACCATTTGGAGTCCATCTTACTACGAGGATCCTTGACAATTTTGTGTTCCGCGACTGGAGTATTCACATCCATCAGATCATCAGAGAGAGTTGCATCCGGATCAGAATAAACCTGGTTAACAATAGGTTCCATGGGATCAATTGGATGCTCTGGAGATTTATCGACAACAATAGGCTCCGGAGGTTGAACAATGGAACGCTCCGGATATTTCTCTACGTGGTTAGAGGCAATAGGCTCCGGAGGCTGAACAATAGAATCGTGCACATTAAGATCATCAGCACGAAATTCCTGTAAGCGTTGGTGTTTAGATCGAGTGATAGCACAGTCAGGAAGCTGAGAAGCAGATTCCTTGATAGCATCAAAATCATAATCGTAAGTAGGCTGGAAAACATTTACGCCTACAGCGAACATGGTTGGAGCAGAGCGATCAATAGGAGCAAAGCCTACATGAGTGGAGTTGGATCGATCATTGAAAGTAGCTTCTGCATTTAAAAATAAGGCAGTTTGGCGAATTCCACCTTGCCCTCGATTCGTGCGATATTCCTGACCAGCTGAGTTCACCAGACGACGTTTACGGTTATATTTAATCAAACCTTTTTCAAAGGCATCATCGAGGTCTGGGCAATCATCCGTAATATGATCCAGGTTGTCACAAAAGAGACAGGCATAGCCACGGTTCGAAAAACGGTTCGGAACAGGGGGATCCTGAAAACGTTGCCGAACAGGGGCGTCCTGAAAACGTTGCTGAATAGACGTTGGCTGGTGTTGGATTACTTGAGCTATCTTCATCAGCGCCTGTTGCATCTCCTTCAAATCAGCTTTCAAATCAGCCTGCAATTCAGCCTTCAAATCGTATTGTGGTGAATTGGGCAACACAGCACCGGTAGAAGCTGCATAGGCACGAACCTGAGGAAGAATAGCAGATGAGTTCCCAACTGGCAATGGCGAATAGTGAGCCTGAGTCGAGCCCTGTAATCTTAACGAATATTCTAGGGTCGAAGAACCAAAAAGAGAGGTACCAAAATCGGTATCAGGGGGAAAAGACGTATAACGCTTAGGAAGATAAAGTTGCTGCTGCACAGCAAGTTGAGACCGTCTGACAATAGCATAGGTAAGACGCAAGTTAAAACTATTTTGAAGATCAGGGATTTCACTAGAAGGAATCTGGTTCCTAGGATAAGCTACATCACAATCATTATTATCTTGAAGAATTGAGATGATGGCGAACCAGATTTCAGAAATACGAACAGAGGCATCGGTCGCATTATTAGACCAATGGCTTAGGGCCTGATCAAGATCAGGATACTTCGCGGTAAGGGCTATCCAGGCAGCAGATGGAATAACATAAATCAAAAATAACCACATATGCATCCAAGTGTACGTATTTGTAGGTAGAGCCATGTTATCATTAACTAAATCGGGCAGCTGGTTAATAAAGGAATCCCAGCCAATATAGTGATAATAAAGCTTAAAATAAAGGTTGAATAATTTGTGGGTAGGAGCGGACCGATCTAGGTAAACAGATTCCAACTTTTTGAGCCAAGTCTCCCAGTCAGCACTCTTGGGTACAACTGTGCGGAGATGGTCAGCCCAAGCTGTAGGAACAGTCTGCTGAACAGTATCAATTTTGTATTTCATCGGAAGATCGTGACATTGGTGAAGGTTGAAGCGGACATTCTCAATGTACTCAGGGAGAGACTCATCGGGCTTAGGCCCAACCTTAATTTCTTCAATCAGCTCGTTCTTAATGGAGATGTCACTAGGACGAAATCCACGATAGGAAAATGGAAAGCCAATGGCACCATTGAGGAGTGCCGCTGCAGGAATAGGAGCCTCAGTAGGAGGTGATTCCGCAGGATTAGCTGCAGATGCAACTTCCTGCAAGTCTTCTGCAGATTTCTCTACGACCATATTACGGTGTTGATAAGCGGGGTTGTTGTTAATAAAATAATATCTGTGTATGAAAAAAGAAAAGATGAGAAGTTGTAAAAGTGTGAATGAAATATAAAATATAATTGGTTGAGATAATAAAGATAAGAAGTGTAAAAGAAAAGGCGCTAAAATCGTGATGCGAGGTAAATAAAATAAAAGTTTAAGAAAAGTTTTTTGCCGCTATACCGCTGTTGAAATGATGTAATCGAGATAGAAATGAGAGAAGAAGTCGAGAGAGAAATAATAAAGTGTGTATAAGGGAGAGTTCAAATATGCAGTCCGACTGAGTAATGTAACTGGTGTGAGAGAGTGTTATCAGTTCGCAATTTGAGGAAGCAGTGCACGCTGGATACGATGAGCAGTGCGAGCTGACGTGTCCTAGATGATGAAACTGAGAGACAAATTGACCGAGGTCGAACAGATGTTTGAGAATCCTTAGAGACAGAAACTTATCAAGACTTGACTTCAGAGATATCGTGAAGTGCAAACCGGATTCGTCCACCAAATGTTTGTGAGAAGGTTAGTTAAGTTAAACCTAACCCACATCCAGTTCAAATATAATTTTTAAAGATAAGAATCTGTTTCTATATTGAAAACAACTAATTAGTCTTCAATAGATTAGTTAGCCCAAACACTACTTGGAGACTCCCTAAATATTATAATAACAGATAGAAGATTCTATATAGTTAGTCACATCGTCTCAAGAATAGGAATACAATTGGTTTTAAGGGATGGCACTCACCTTCAGAGTCTTCAATCAGTAAAGAAAAAATTAAATAGACACAGCCTTGACAAATAAAAGATCCGTAGCACCTCAATTCAATATTTAAGAAATAAACGACTTGAGGAACTAAAAACCATTCTAGAGAGAGACATGACCAATATATATATACCCAAGAGTAAAGCCAACTGCACTAAAGAAGATTAACAAAAATAAAGTATAGAAAAATAAAACAGTATAGATAATAATAATTTGTAATAATAATAAATGTTGATCATGTTGAATCGACCAAATAGGACTATAGTTGAATATATAGATAAGAACTGGTAGTTATGTCAGGACATACCCAAAATGGGTATACCTAAATAACCCTAACCGTAGATTAGGATTTACCATACCCAAGCAGCACATGGATACTGATGTCAAGATACGTGATAGTCGATTCTCTAAGCATTGACCTATTAATGTTAACTTACGAGTAAGTAGTTCTTAATAATAGTCTATGCTATTAGGTATTCCACGAATTAGTTGAAGTAAATAGAGGAAATCGGACAAATCTAATAATTAGAATAGTTTATTATTGATTTTAACAGATATCAAATTCTATGAGGAATAGAAACAAAAAGTGAAGAGAGATACATAGATATTTATAGACAAGCTTAAGTAGTTCAAGAAACGAATTGAAATATGAGATTAGCGATAAGA
>JAJMIF010000093.1:0-27990 GCA_030583505.1 Sugiyamaella castrensis
AGAAACTATGTTTGCCGTACCAGGAATTCATTCAAAAATTAATGCAATTGTTCTCAATAGTTCTACCTCTAACATGGCTGGCAAAACTTAACGAATCTATGTGAGCGGAGGCCAGCGACTTCTACATAATAATTTGTTTATAACAACAAGTCTCAATTATTACTGTTAAATCCCTGAGATAAAATCCCGGTAAATAATTTGCGTTGCAGAGGGTTTAACCCCATCCTCCTTAAGTTGAACAATAAATTTTATTGTTACTGCAAGTTCTCCTAGATGCGTCAACTAGAGCAATGTCTATTGAGTTAAAGTTTCTCGATCGAGACGACTCAGATCTATCCTACAGGGGTTTTCGATGATTCATGATCTGACGAAATATATATTAGGGGTTTGACGATTGAATACATCACGAAATGTCAGATATACTAGTTATCATTTTGCTCGATACGGGATGTCTAACTCTAGCTTCACAGGAAAATATTTCAGTGCAATGACTAATAAGTTTGGGCTATGCGAACTAGAGAGTTATGGAGAAGATGTTGGCTACTACTACGCATTATAGAAGACGTTAAAACTATATGATTGTTTTACCGCGAATGACAAATACTATTCTTATTCCCTACTGAGCCTGGATATCGGTGTTCGGTGCTATATTCATGATAATTGTTATGTATCATTAATAGATCATATCTGTTATGCGAACTCAAATGTTATGGTTCATATATGGACGAAAATTTTCCTTAGTTTCTAATTTAGCAATTTATTATTTTTTTTGTCAACGTAAAGCCTGAAAACTTTTCTTCCCTTCTAGTTTAACACCTTATTCTTTGAAACATGTCGGTACATTTGCTGTTTGAAGATCTAAATCAGGATCCAGGAGATTTTGGTGATTACTTGTCATTGTACAAGCGATACTGGAAAACCCGGATTGGCAGATTTGAGAAAAACGATGTTATTGAAGTAAATATAAGTCAACCGGAATGCTGTTCTATAATCATCCGGGAAGCTTATATTCAACTTCAGCGATATATTATAGACTCAACAAATGGACGCCCAGCACGTCGTCGCAGATTTAGTATTCAAGGGCAACCTGGAATTGGTAAAAGTATGTTTTTGATCTATATATTGATTGCTCGTATGATTGATGGACAAGAGACTCTATTTCAATTTGGTTATAAAAAGTTTTTATATTTTTCACAAGAGGGTCTATTTTTCACTGAAAACTGCAGAAAATGCGAAGAATATTTTGGTAATAATAATGTAATTTGGATACTCTATGATACAAATATCGATAACGGGAATCTGCTATATATTGCAGATGCTTTCCACATCCAGGCAAGTTCTCCAAAAAAGGAGAACTTTAAATTCTTCGTTAAGCAATATGGAGCGATTATAATTTATATGGACCTATGGTCATTAGAAGAAATAGAACTTGCTTGTACAAAAGCCTGGAGAGAGGACAACAACACGATCCAACTTGTACGTGAAATGTATCGAAATGTCTCGACAACTCCTAGAATAATTCGCAGATATTGCAATCCGAATGACTTTGTTGAATTCTGCGACTACTTCAAAAGGCAAGCTGAAGATTATATCCGACAAATGCTTTCATCTAATTATAACATCGCTTGGACTAAAATTTTTGGAGTACTGGATTGTCCTCATTCCATCTTTGTTATGAAGCCTATACCACGCCCCGGAATGCCAGAAGCTCGATTTGGTCTTATGTATCAGTTCGAATTTGCCGCAACGTATATAGAAGAAATGTTTGAAATGGAGATACAGAAGTCCAATAAGGTTCAGCTAGGCATTTTATACAAAATGCTCATTTATGTTCGTGAAACGGCATCTGCTGCTGGTCGTATATTCGAAAAGATAGCACACGAGTATTTGACCACACATTATCTTCATTTTACTTCGTTAGAAGCAGGACAAGAAGGAGAACTGTTAGAATTATCTCCAGCAAATAGTATTTATTGGTTCTCCTCGAACGATTTGTGGTCGAGGCAATTTCACGAAACGGGGTATTATCGGCCATCAGATCAGAGCTTCCCATCTGTTGATTCATTTCAGATCGCAGATATTGGGGGCAGACGGGAAATAGTTTTCTTCCAAATCACCATATTATCAAAACATCCTCCCGTCGATGTGTTCAAGCTAAAGGAGATAATAAATACAATTCGGCATTCGGCAGGGAATATTAGGAATGGGGACGATTGTATTAGACCTGTGTATGTTGTTCCTGAAAGGATTGAATTCAAACGTCAACTCCTAAAAACGTTTTCAACAAACGTTCTTCAGTATAAATTGACGATTGATGATGATGCCGCTTTTGAACATTCTGGATGCAGTATAAAGAAGATTGACGCTTAATAATAAGATGATCGGATAACAATTTTTTTTTCATCCCTTGTCATGAGTGTAGAATAGAACTATGTTAGGCGCGTGTCGTTTAAGGTGTTTATTAATAGTGTAACCCTTAAGTTAACCTACGTATAGTTAGTCAGCCTTATTAGGTGGACTACGTTTAATACTAACAGTCTATGCTACAGAGCCTACCGCATCAATTATCCTCGTTCTCGTCGAGATTATTCATGGGACCCCTTTGACCGTCCACCGTGGTTGTAGAAGTCGACTTAAGTTAGAATTGAAATTCCATCCTTGCAGATGCAGCGTTCTGACTGGGGAGATATGATGGCCAGGTAAATGGGTGCTCGTTGATAGAGGACAATATTCCGTTGAGAATGAAATGGAGAAAGCTCGCAGCGCTCGCAGCCTGCATATTGAGTTCTATACAGTTGATGTTAATAAAGGTAGGGAAATAATTATAGAGGATGGGATCATAGACAGACCAAATGGTGAAGGCGATCTTATTATCCCTTATGGAGTAATACTTGATCGTTCTGGTGAGCTGACCGGAGATGTATTGATAAGATAAATCAGCATTTGCCTGCATATCCGATAGCCTGTTAGGGCCTGGTAGCTTCAGATCAGCTCTGACAGCTCTTTTCCAGAGAGTCTCCAGTTTATTTTCACTCAGTTAATTATATCATTATAGTCATAAGTAGTGCATGGTGGCGTATATTTATTTACCATCAATATTGACTCAAACGGATTTAATGACCATCTGATGGTCTTAGACTAATTAGGTCCAACCGAAGTGACGAGGCAGGTTCAGGAAGATTGTGTTGGTACTCAAAATATTTCAACGAGAAAATTCGGAGAAATAAATAAATGAAACCACAAGGAGAATAGTTACATTTAACACAGTGACTTGTTGGCTAATAAAGCAATCCCCACAATGATCTACCAGGACCACATTGCCATGGCGGAACTCGCCTGACCGGTTGACCGGTTGATATTAACATCCGTGACCTCCATATAGTTGTTATCTCCGCTAGAACCTAACAAATAATAACGTTAGTGAAGTCTACTCCTGTCTATGGTGGGAGAAGTCATCTTCTCTTTTCCCGTCCATCTTGTTCTGCATTATTTTCGGAGCCGTCTCTGTCTGTCTGGTAAAGTTGAACCTATATCAGCCTACTAGACATAGATTGCTAATTATATCTAATGTTTTGGATATTATTTCAAAGGATGGGAATACTCCCGGCTCTAACATATATAGCAGAGTAGAGTCTAAGTGTGTTGACATTCGTCGTCCATCGCCTCAGGTGGATGACATGAGGGTCCCAGACCGAGTTGTTCTCCCTGAGAAGTTGATGCGAATCACATTTGAGCTGAATAACATTCATTGTACCCTGTGAATTTCTTGGATGCAACTCCATTTTTCAAGGCGACGCTCTATGATCAATTAGCAGGAACTATTTCCAGTATAGATTTACCTCGCAATTTCCAACTGTCCTAACGTATGGAAGAAGGTCAGTCAAGTTACTTACTCTCAATCGTATAGAGAGAACTACCACCGATTATCTAAGGGTAAAAACGGAATTCATGAACAATTTCAATTCTTTCTTACATCCTATTTGTTTTTTTCTTTACTACCCTTAGTCTCTTGAATTTTTTTTCTATGCCGAGGACTATTAATTGCTGACTCTTAGTTCCTGAGATTCAAATAAATGGAGTAATGCAATAGTCTAATATCATTTCGTCTACCTAGCTCTAGTCCAGCCTAGCGGCAACTAGACATACTAATTAAATAATTTTCCTCTGGCCGGCTCTGGAGCGTGATCCGGGACCCCCCGGCTTTGGGTAACACTCAATATCAGGCCAGCATGTATACCGTTTTCAACTCAGGCGAGTTTTACTCTGCGAAGTTTACTACTCCGTAGTAGATAAAGATACATGTTTTATAGTTAGCAATTAATTATGTATTTAGGATAAACAGAACTATTTATTGTGACTTAAACAGTGGCCTACTCCTATTAGTTAGAGCTCTCATATCTTTTATCTGTAATCAGGGGAGTCACAAGGGATGAAATAAAAAAATTGTAATCCAATCATCTTATTATTGAGTGTCAATCTTCTTACGTCCAGAATGTTCAAAAGCGATATCCTCATCAATCGTCAATTTATACTGAATAACGTTTTGATTTTGTGAGACATTTTTTAGGTTTTGACGTTTGAATTCAATTCTTTCAGGAACAACATACACAAACCTAATAGTCGCTGACGGATGTCGAATTGTATCTATTATCTCTTGTAGTATGAGCACATCGGGAGGATGTTTTGATGATATGGTGATTTGGAAGAAAACTATCTCCCGTTTGCCCCCAATATCTGCGATCTGAAATGAATCAACAGATGGGAAGCACAGATTTGATGGCTGATAATACCCCGTTTCGTGAAACTGCCTCAACTCCAAATCCCTGAGAGAGGAGAAACGGTGAATTCTATTTGGTGGAGATAATTCAAACACTTCTCTTTCTTGTTCTGCTTCTAATGAAGTGAAACGAAGATAATGTGTGGTCAAATACTCGTGTGCTATCTTTTCGAATATACGACCAGCAGCAGATACAGGTTCACGAGCGTGAATGAGCGTTTTATACAAAATGCCTAGCTGAACCCTATTGGACTTCTGTATCTCCATTTCAAACATTTCTTCTATATACGTTGCGGCAAATTCGAACTGATACATAAGACCAAATTGAGCTTCTGGCATTCCGGGGCGTGGTATAGGCTTCATAACAAAGATGGAATGAGGACAATCCAGTCCTCCAAAATTTTTAGTCCAAGCAATGTTATAATTAGATGAAAGCATTTGTCGGATAGAGTCTTCAGCTTGACTTTTGAAGTAGCTGCAGAATTCAACAAAGTCATTCGGATTGCAATATCTGCGAATTATTCTAGGAGTTGTCGAGACATTTCGATACATTTCACGTACAAGTTGGATCGTGTTGTTGTCCTCTATCCAGGCTTTTGTACAAGCAAGTTCTATTTCTTCTAATGACCATAGGTCCATATAAAGTATAATCGCTCCATATTGCTTAACGAAGAATTTAAAGTTCTCCTTTTTAGGAGAACTTGCCTGGATGTGGAAAGCATCTGCAATATATAGCAGATTCCCGTTATCGATATTTATATCATAGAGTATCCAAATTACGTCATTATTACCAAAATATTGTTTGCAATTTCTGCAGTTTTCAGTGAAAAAGAGACCCTCTCGTGAAAAATATAAAATCTTTTTATAATCAAATTGAAATAGAGTCTCTTGTCCATCAATCATACGAGCAATCAATATATAGATCAAAAACATACTTTTACCGATTCCAGGTTGCCCTTGAATACTAAATCTGCGACGACGTGCTGGGCGTCCATTTGTTGAGTCTATAATATATCGCTGAAGTTGAATATAAACTTCGCGGATGATTATAGAACAGCATTCCGGTTGAATTATATTTACTTCAATAACATCGTTTTTCTCAAATCTGCCAATCCGGGTTTTCCAGTATCGCTTGTACAATGACAAGTAATCACCAAAATCTCCTGGATCCTGATTTAGATCTTCAAACAGCAAATGTACCGACATGTTTCAAAGAATAAGGTGTTAAACTAGAAGGGAAGAAACGTTTTCAGGCTTTACGTTGACGAAAAAAAGAATAAATTGTTAAATTAGAAACTAAGGAAAATTTTCGTCCATATATGAACCATAAGATTTTAGTTCGCATAATAAATATGATCTATTAAATTTTTGTTCGCATAATAAATATGATCTATTAATGTCACATAGTATCATGAATACCGCGCCGAACACCGATATTCAGACTTAGTAGTGAAGACTCGCGGTAACATTCATATAGTTTTAACCTCTTCTATCACGCGTAGTAGTAGCCAACATCTTCACCATAGTTTTAGAGCATAACAAAAATTAGCCCAAACTTTCATCCCCTCGTTGTTACACTGAAATATTTCCTGTGAAGCTAGAGCTACACGTCCCGTATCCAGCAAAACGATAACTACTATATCTGACATTTCGTTATCTGTACAATATAGCGTATTCAACAATTTCAATTCGACCGAGATCTCTACTTGGCGACATTTTCGCGAAGCGATCGTGAGTTCTGCCTGAGTTCTGTCAAAACCCTAATATATCTTTCGATGAGATCGACCGTTATCATACTGGAAGAATAAATCATTGGAAGACCCTGCAGGATAGATCCGTATCGCCTCGATCAAGAGACTTTAACTCAATAGACATTGCTTTATTTGGCGCATGGAGGAGAAGTTGCTGTAGCAATAAAATCGTCTCTTCAAACTTATTAAATATTTTATTGTTCAACCTTAGACCTCCAACCTTCAAAGAGCTATGGGCCTGTGCCGTTCCTGTGAGCTAGACCTGACTCGGGGTCTTGTCCGGTTGTGTCTCATCCGGTCTGAACGGGATCTGCTATCAGACGCGGGTGCGCGCTCAATAACCCTCATCACCACCACGTGATCGGCACATGACGCGTCACCCTAAGCGCCTGCTTCGCGGGATTTTTCCTTATGAAAACAAGCAGGGGATAGCATCAGAATCCATTTGATCTGAGTTAGCTATCAAGATTCAGTCAAGATCCATTTGATCTAAGTTAGGTTTCTCTATCAGCAATTAGCCAAGATGTCATCGACGGGTGGCTCTCATAGGGGTGATATTGATACGCAGATAGCAACTTATAGCGTAAGTAGTGGTATTCATCACTAACATTTATTGTTCATTAGTCAACTGAAAGGAAGACAAATCACAGACTCAAAGCAGCTGGATTAGCAACTGCTCATCTTTTACTTCGTTATGTCTCGGCTTCACGGTGGACACAGATTTCAAAATTGATTGAAGATGTAAGGACACTGGGAAGAAACCTCATCTCTGCTCAACCTAGAGAGTTCGTAGTGGGGAATATAGTTCGACGAGTTCTTGCGGTGATTCGTGAAGTTGGAGATAGCATTAATAATCGTGGTAGTAATATTGATGATGATAATGGTCGTATTGACTCAGCAGCTACTTCAATGTCTGGACTTCTTTCAGTAGATGATGAGAAACCAAATGGAAGTGGTAGTGGAAATGTCGAGGATGCTCGTAAAGCACACAGAGATGCTAAAGCTGATATGATTGAAGGAATTCAAGAACTAATTGATGACATCAATAATATCGATGATTCAATTGCAGGAATGAGTGTTGATATGATCCATGAGAATGAAGTTCTGTTAACTCCTTGTCGTGGATCAAAGACCGTTGTTGAGTTTCTATTAAGAGCAAGTCAAAAACTAAAATTTACAGTTCTAGTAGCCGAGCGGTTTCCTAATGAAATTTTAGCATCACATGAATTTGCTGGTAAATTAGCTGAAGCTGGTATTCATAGTGTGGTTATCCCTGATACTGCAACAGCAGTTATGACTAGGGTTGGAAAAGTAATTATTGGGACTAGATCTGTTCTATATAATGGTGGATGGTTGGTTCTTCTGGAGTAGCTCTAGTTTATGAATGTACTAAAGATTATAGAGTTCCTGTACTAGCAGTTTCGGGTTTATATAAGCTATCACCTATGTATCCATTTGATATTGAGCAATTGATAAAAGTGGGCGATACCAGTAAAGTAGTTGGATTTTCTGACAGTGGTTTAATGGATAAAGTTGAAGCTATGAATCCTTTATATGATTATGTTGCACCAGAGCATATCGATATTTATATTACCAGTGTAAGTAAAAAGTCTCCTAGCAGCCAGGCTTTCTGACTGGAACTGTTATTGCGAGTAGGATAGGGTCATCCCTCCTCATCTAAACCCTCAAGTGTTGGAGAGAAATATGGATTTCAGCCATACCACGGTTATCAGATGGATGAAAGTTTTGTACTAACATTAACTGTGGAGGATTCTCGCCAAGTTTTACATATAGAATAGTTCTCGACCATTAGAGCAATCAGGATGTTAGTTTATAATTTGTACTATATAAAATAAATAATGATATCTGACAGAATCTGTCTGCACCCCAGACCTCTCTTTTCGCTTAGGTCGGGTTCTGTCACTTCCCTCGGTGTTGGTACTTAACTCTGGTCAGATGGGCGATTCGGACGCGTAGCTTTAAGCCATTGTGCCGACGGAGACAATACGGGATGTGAATCAGCGTTAAGCCGCCACTAGAAGTTACCGAAGTTGCCATTAAAACTAGCAAAATCCTCTGAATTTAGATTTTTCTTATATGTATGTCAAAAACCAATCATCCAGACTACAACTTCCCAGGAGTGAACCCTTTCGGTGACAAGTACGACTTAGCTTTTTTTGCCTTTACAATGTTTTTCAGTCAGATTAAACTAAGTAAACTAATTCATTAGTCCCATTCCACGCTGCTATGATTTATGTAATCCTGTAGAGTAGGTTTCATGAAGCTAACTATGTACGGTCACACGCAGGGAGCCATCTTGTTTCAGAAAAATAAACAAAGGACAAAGTAAATCTATGAATTGAATAGTGAACAATGATAAGAGAATGGCGTAACTAACCAGACTAGAAAAGAATCAGATTAAAGGTTATGCTATTTTTCAATACCATTTAATACTGCTCTTTATCCCTATTTCTATCTCCAGATATCTCTTTAAGTTATGTACTGAATAAATACTGATGGCCAAAACAAAATTATTGGTAATTGTCAATGAATTACAGGTGAAGGTTTCTGATTTGCGGCCCAAGGATTACGAATCTCAGTTAAAGGTCAAGGAGTTACTGAGCACCATCAATAATTTAAAGACAGAGGCCAATGAGCTACAGAGGGGAATAAATGATTTACTGACGAGGTTCAATTCTTTACTGAATGGGGCCAATTCTTTACTGAATAGGGCCAATATTTTAGTTCTGGTATATTTATTCTCACTTTCATTTGTTGTTAATGGCTTCTTAATATTCTCTTACTTCTTCTGGTCGAGACCAGGTTCAATACTGCCATACATCATATTATCATTGCCAGCATTTTATACTCAATATGTATTGGGGACATCCGGATTGGCATTAACATCTGATGGCGGTCGTACTACTGTTAAATTAGGTGAAGACATAACCGACTTGAGGTATATCGGAGACCATCGTCTTATTATTATGACGTTAATCTGCGATCTTCTTGCGATTGTTGTCGGAAATAATATGGTCTACATGCTGTATGCTCCAGTAAGTATATTCGATCCTAGTGAGATTTTCGACCTAAAGTACTGGATGAGTTCTCCAAGTAATTAGTGGATTTAGGGAGGCGACAGACGCTACAAGAGTAATCTCAAGTGCCCGTGAGGGGATAAGGTTGAGGATGCCATCGAAGGGAGTCTGGTATTGTATTTTTTTAACGAAACTAACGTTAGCTTCCTTTGTATACTTGCTTCAATGTTTTCTCTGAAATTTTTGGAACAAGACTACTATTTAATATTTGTTATTTTATCTTTTTTATCTTAACTGTATATTATTACTTGAAACATTAGCTATAAGGCCCCCACAATCCGTGACAACTTTACGTGGCTGAGGGCTGAGGCCCTGTTAGGGGGGGGGGACGACTAATACTTCGGCCGGCCAGCGAAAGTCGATGGTCTGGGGCTCCAGGTTATGAACAGTATCAAATCAATATCGACTATTAATTAAAAATCGGGAAATAATATGCTCCACGAATACATCAGTAATAATAATAAAATATCATAAATACGCAGGAAATCGAATAAAAAACCTCTAATCTAGGGGTCGGCGCGGATCAATATCCGCGGATATTGACCCTTATCCGTATCCGCGGATAATCGCGGATAATCTGCGGATAATCGTAAAATCTATCCGCGGATATCCGCAGATCCGCGCCGACCCCTACTCTAATCTAAGAATATAAATCGAATCAAAAATTATAGCAACCAGACTACTCTGACTGATAGTAATGGCCCTGAGCTCAATGGAAGGGAGCCCCCCAACTACGGGGTCTGGGGCTGAGTCAGACTAGAGAAAAAGGACAGAAGAAACTAAGTTTTGGCTACACTGTAATATACCATCTACAGTAGTATCAATTTATGGGATTGATCAGACTAACTTTAACTTTAACCTTAACTCTTAGCTGTTAACTTTAACCGCTAGCCTTAACTTAACGTTAATTGTGGTTTGGCAACATCATCATCTATTATTTTCAACGCCATATATGGATTAAACAGTCAATTGAACAAGTTCCACCTATTCATTTAGCTCTGTAGCCGATCAATTTTTTTCTTCTAATGTTTAATATCAACTCTAATTCCACTGAGAACAGTTCTCTTCTTGTCCCAAACGTACTTAGAACAGAAATGCCTCTCGACCCAAATAGGTTCCTTAAGAAAGACAGAATGGAATTACCAACCTCAAGAATAAGATCTGAAATAAATACTTTTCTCGACAAGCTGGTAAGAAAAATTGAAACAGGGCCTAATTATACCACGCCATTGCTGTAAGGAGAAGATGCGCGAGCTCGATCGCGATCGATCGATCACATGTAAATATATCACGTGTTCGTTCTCACGTGACTGAGAAAAAAAATCTTGATATCATCTTCGACCTAGCTCTGACTCAAGATTCATTCGAACTGTTTTGACTCAGCAACAAAAGATCTGGAGACCGAAGTATCTGATCGCTTAGTTCTTGGTTGGATTATTTTTTTCTTTCCCTAGCCTATATCAACTTACTCAAGATGTCATCCGCAGTTGTAACAACTGATTTACAAGGAACTTTACCATTAATTGCTAGAGGTAAAGTTCGTGACCTCTATGAAGTTCCTGGTAATAAATTATTGTTTGTTGCTACTGATAGAATCTCCGCTTTCGATGTTATTCTTAAAAATGGAATTCCTTCTAAAGGAAAACTTTTAACTGGATTATCAGAATTTTGGTTCAATCTACTTGATGGACTTTGTAAAAATCATTTAGTTCCAGGAGTAAACTCTGAGAACTTGGCTAAGGAATTACCAGAATCAATCACTTCTAATAAAGAATTAATTAGTCAACTAATTGGTAGAAGTATGTTAGTTAACAAATATAAGGTACTTCCTTTGGAAGTCATAGTACGAGGATACATTACTGGATCAGCGTGGGCCGAATATAAGAAATCTGGTACAGTACATGGGATTCCTCAACGAGCTGGTCTTCAGGAAAGTGAAGCTTTTGAAAACCCTATTTATACTCCTAGTACTAAAGCTGAACATGGTGAACATGATGAGAACATTCATCCTGATGAAGCTGCTAAAATTATTGGTGGTGAATTAGCTGCTAAGATTGAAAGTTTAGCTCTTAAACTTTATGAACATGCTCGTGATTATGCTTTAACAAAGGGAATTATTATCGCCGATACTAAATTTGAATTTGGTACTGATGAAAATGGGGAAATTGTATTATTAGATGAAGTCTTGACACCTGATTCTTCACGATTCTGGCGTAAAGATAGTTATAAACTAGGACAAAGTCAAGATAGTTATGATAAGCAGTTTGTTCGTGATTGGTTAATTGCTAATAATCTTAGAGGGGTTGATGGAGTTTCAATTCCTCAGGAGATTGTTGACAGAACTAAAGCCAAATATGTTGAGGCCTATGAGACTCTTACTGGAAAGAAATGGGTAGAGTAGAAGTAGCGCCTGTATATAATTATGTTTTATTAATGATATGTCTGAAAGGAGAAAATATTGAAGGGACTGTGCCTTCGGCGGCTGGGGCGTAGCCCCAGACCTCATTGGTCGCTTAGCTCTATGTTAAGATCATGTTGCTGCAATAAATCGATCTTCATATTAACCTAGGGTATTGAGAATGATAGCGGCAAGACGGAAGAACATTGAGTAAGACAGTCATGAGTGCTGGGGGAAGAACGAAGAGTCTCGAGAGGGGGCAGGGACGTTGAACTGTTTATCGGCAAACAGTGAGCTCATGCCAAGCCGACTGGAGTATGAATTCTATTTTATTAAACAATCGTAAAACGATATCATGCAGAATCGGAAATAAATAATTAACATATCATTTGTGCAGTCATATAACTGTCTTCCTTTCCCATCGTCTTAAAAATGGGCTAGGCATATTATCCCCGTGAATTGTCTCATCCCATACTTTAGTTATTTCTTGATTCTCACGCTGAAGTTGAACAGCAGCACGGCCAATAGACCCTGAAGGACCTTTAACACCTAATAAACGGACGCGAGCAGCAGCGGCACCAATTCCTCCTGAAGAATGCATAGCTTGATAATGAGGTGCAGCTCTTTGTTTTTCTTTTTTTGAAGTAATCCAATTTGAAGTTGGACCTGAATTGCCAATTGAGGATGAGTTACTGGATATTGATGTTGATGACGATGATGAACCCGAATTCGACAACTCATTATTGTTATCGTTATCACCAATAAGAGGATTAGAAGATCCACTCATAATATTATAATATTGATTATTGGACATATCACGAAGAGGGGATATAATAGTGTCTCTAATAGATCGAGGTCCTCTAACATTTCTTCCAGGAGAGGTTGACGTAGGAGTAGTAGCGGCTGAGGCAGCTATCATAGTTGTATCAGCCGGCGATGTAGGCATGGTAATAGAACCAATCTGATTACCTACTGCAGATTTTAAAGCTATTTCTAATCTTCTTTCAACCTCATTCTCAATAGCTCCTGCCAATTCACCTTCAAGTCGATTATATATCTCTTGCTCCATTTGATGTCTTTCCATTTCTACTTGTTGGATAAGTTGTTGCTCTCGTTCTAATAACATCTGTTCATGTCGCTTTAATTGTTCTTCTATGGAAATAAGAGAATTTTCTCGATTAATTAAATCACGTTCTTTTCGACAAAGTTTAATCACATCTAATCTCAATAATGTGGCAGTTGTGGGTCTTTGTAATGGATTAACATGAAGACATGCAGTAATAGTTTTACTCAAAGTACTAGAATAACAAGTTGGAATTGGTGAGAAATTTCCTTCTCGAATCTTTTGGGATAAGACCAAATGAGTTTTAGCTTGAAACGGGGGATGTAATGCACATAATTCATAAATAACACAACCTAGAGACCAAATATCACTTTGAGTAGTTGAAGGTTGATCCATAAGAACTTCAGGACTCATATAGTAAGGGGTTCCAACGTATGTTCTTGCAAATAAGTGTTCCTGATCAAGCATTTTAGCTAATCCGAAGTCTCCTAACCTAACTGAATGATTCCCATCTAAGAAAACATTATCAGGCTTGATATCTCGATGTAAGATAACAGTTGATGGATTGGGTGGTGGAGAAATATCTGAATCAGTACCAAACAAATCGTTTGGTACTGGTGGTGGATCAACATTATAATGACATCGATAAAGAGCAAGAATTAATTGGCTGAATATACTCCACACTACGTTCTCAGGAACAATTGTACCAGAACTTTGACATTCCCTTATTAAACCCGCCAGATCTCCACCACCACAATATTCCATATATAAATGAACTATATGTTCTTCCGCTAAGTGTTCATGATATAAATATTGTACAATATTTGGGTGTACTAAAGATTTAAGGATTCGGAATTCTGCTATTAATTGAGCTTTTTCCTTTTGATTCATTGATTTATAGGAAATTTCCTTTCTTGCAAGGATTTCACCATCTGAGATTCTTCGGACTTTTCTTATTTGACCGAATGATCCTCTCCCAATGACTTCCAAGACCTCGAAGTCTTCTGGTCTGACCATGATGAAACTGATTATCAATCCAGAACTGAGCTTAGTTCGAAACGATATTAGTTCGAAATGATGTCGGTATTATATATCAGAAAACAAGCAGATCACAAGAAGATAGAGAAAGATAATGATATTGATATTGATAATGATATTGATAATGCTGATGATAATGATAATTACCTAAATGATAATGAGCTGAAGAGAAGAAAATGCCGATAAAGATAATGAGAAGAAACCCGAAGAAGACGACGACCAAACGGCAGATGAACTCTCGGGTTTGTTGACAGATCACCCAATTAAGTAAATTAAATATCGATCATTTTACTAGGAACAACTCCAAGTTTTCAGCCGTATATTTTGTCGTACGTTTACGTACTTATGTACGTAAGTATTGTACGGACGTAACGCTGCGACGTACGTACTTCGACCAGTTCTTGGCCTCTGGCTCGGTAGCGTCCTGGTTGAAGGAGCTTGACTGAAATGTCAGACGGCAACCACTTAACCTCGAGCGAAGCGAGCTACGGGGTCTGGGGCAGAGCCCCAGCCGCCGGAGGCAATACCGCCGGAGGCACAGGACAACTTAGATCTGCTAGCGATGTAAAAGCAGGGTCCCGATCGGCAGCATAACCCTATATTCTTATATAAGCCGTTGCTAGGCCTTAAGATCCTATGCCTGGGTATAGTTAATATTTCTCACAAATCAGCTGGCTCATAGTATTGGCATACCAAGATATTAAACGGAATAACGCTAATACAATGAATATAAGATAAAGATAAAGTTGTTGTTTTCAATTAAAAGAAAAGAAGGATAAGACCAGAAGTAAAAAAATATAGTAATAATCGATAATAGAATAATTGTTGGTCTTATCACAATAACGGATAAAACAGGTCAAGACTCGATGCTGGCCGCCATTGTTGGGGTATCCATCTATATTTGACCGAGGTAGACTTCGTATAAGGTTAATTCTTTTCTTTATGAAGTTGAATTGGATTTGTCATTAAGAAGGATTTGAATTGTGTTAATATTTTTTGAATTGTCGATTAGATATATGGTTCATTTCACCTGCAGTTGAAGTAGAACTGATAGATACAGACTGGATACTGTGATTATTAGGAAGATATTTGTATTGTGGACATCTGGAGAATATTTGAGAGGATCCACGATTTAGAAGAATTGATTTGGTATTTTATTGACCTTTGATTATTGATATCAGACATTTGACATTTGACATTTACTATTGATATCAGACATTTGACATTTTACTATTGATACTCACTTGAATTCGAATCACGTCATGAGTGAAAATTCAATACATCGTATAACCGCTTATACCATCCGATATTTCATCTCACCAAGAGAGTATAATAAACTGGTCGCAAAATTAGGTAGAAACTGTACTCAGATATTACCTCTGCCAGATGTATTATCGGCCTCTGTTGCTCAAGGTGGTGATGATGTTCAAGGAATTGTTCGATCTCAAACCCGATTATTTGTTTCTTCATATGGTCTCTTAGCATTGTTAAATGCTGTTATTCTTAGAAGGCGTGGTAAAATCGTTGAGGCTTCAAAAATAGCAGTTTCAATCACAGCAATTTCGGGAATATATAAAGTATTATATGGTCTGTTAACAGTTATTTTACAACGATGGAATATTCTTCCGAGTGATTCTACGATTTCATCTCCTTCTCAAGCAGAAGCTTCCGTTTCATCTCCTTCTCAAGCAGAAGCTTCCGTTTCGGCTCCTTCTCCTTCTCCAAGTACCTCAAGCCCAACTTTATCAACATATAAAGATGAAATTGATAAATTATTGCTTAAAAAACTCAAACGTGTTCCTCAACTTCTACCTCCTATCTTAAGTGGGTTGGTTGCTGGTTCTGCATTCCTAGTTTTCCCAGAAGCTGCTCAAGGGTATATAGCTCTCTACGTTGGTACACGTAGTTTAGAATTCATCTATAATTACTTGGATGATTTGGGTTATCTCGAATTCAAGCCTCGAATCCTTGGATCATGGGCTTTATTCCCGTTTGCATTCAGTCAATTATTTTACACTTTTATATTTTACCCTGATTGTTGCCCTCCTATTTTCCGTAAGATTATGCTTAAATTATCTGATGGATATATGCCTACTAGACCAAGAGGATATCCTGTAGGTCAATCATGGCCTGATAGTGATCAAGTTATATCTAGTATTGCGGTTATTTCTCGTGCTCGATACCCGAAATTTGTCACTCCCATGTTGTTTCCCGACCCCAAATCCTTTACTATTCCTAGTGGTCTTGAAATAGTTGAACCAGTTATTTCATTAGCTCATCCAGCAATGACAACTTTAACTGGTGCTTTAACTCATCCAACCGAGCCGTCTGAATTCCGAACCTATACTGAGCTTGTTTTGAGTAAATATTCTTCATTATCAAAATATTTATTTGCAGCATACGCAGCATTAGCAGTTATCAAAAATACAAGTGAGGGAAGATTTCGAGGATTTACATTGCAGTCACTTAGCGGTATTTTGCCGAATGTTGTGTTTTCTTCTATCGCTAATAGTGCTAGAACGAGTACTTTTATTGTTATGACTGCCGCTTCTGCTTGGTATGGAATTGGTCTTTCACAACAGGTTCTCAATAATAAATTTATTCCTGTTTATCGATTTAGACTTATTGGATTCCTGGCAGGTCTGTGGGCGTTTGTTGATCAAGTTAATGGTCGAGCAAGATATATGTATGCTGTAAGGTTGGCAGTTTTATCTCATTGGAATACGCTTCTTAAGCAACGTAAAGATCGGCCTCTAATTAAGCATGGTGATACTATTCTATTTGCTATTTCGTTTGCAGCTTTGATGACTGTTTTTGATATTGCTCCTAAATCTATCCCTGGTAAACGTCTTCGTGGGGTTCTTAATTGGATTAAAACGAATAAATATGAGGATCCTACTAGCTCTCAAGGAGTATCAGTCGAGAAAACTGAGAGCGAGAATTGATAAAAACATTAAGAAAATTGCCTTTTATTTTTGGTTTAGTTATGTATTTTATGCAGTGTATATAAATAAATTTTATCGTCACACACAACCTCCTTCAAGATTTAACCCCTGTGTGATGTGGACCGCGAATCCCGGAACAGAAAATCCGAACAGAAAGCATGTATGTAGTCGGAAAAGCCTAGCTCCCGCTTCGCTCAAGAATTCTCGACAATCTCGACAAACACAGCCGTCGGATGGACTAACTACACACCAGCCTCTTCATCTACAATAGAAGAAAACTTAGCTGTCTCTGCTGGTGGAAGTTTTTTAAAGTTGAAATTTACGCTTTTCTCTATAGCATCAGTTAAATGATCCGGATCTGTGGCTATAAGATATCCCTGAGATTCAAATTCATGAGCTATCTCTGCTTGATGATTATCCATAAGATTAGAATTAACTACCACAATTAATGGTTTTTCAGCTCTTAAAGCATCTAGAATTGTACCAGTTCCTGCATGAGAAATAACTAGGTCAAATGATTTTATTATTTTCGTCATTTCAGTAGTGAAATCAAATCCATCTATTGATATTGGAGACGATGATGATGATGATGATGATAACGACGATTTGCATTGAATGAAAATATCAACTGCCTTGCCATATTGAACAGTCAATTGAGTGTACCCATTGTTTGTCAAAGTATTAATGACAGATTTACTTAATGAACTTTTAATAAGCTGTTCGAATGGCACAGTTGCACCGGTAGAAATGAATACTTTCATGCTATTGAAAAGCCGGTAACATGTTACTCTCAGTCACTACTGGTTGTTAATTAGTAGCTCCATAAAGTGTCCTGACCACTGTGAATTCTGAGATCTACCCTAAACTCAATTTCCCTGCTAATCTGTATTCTACATACAAAAAGAGTCCTATACAATGTATTTAGGTTCCTGTTGTCTAATTAATAACCCTGCGTTGGTTGTTTTAGTACATTTTTTGTAATTTACCCACTGGGGTTCTTTTTAGCGTTGTGCCATGAAGCGAATGCTTGGGCAAAAAAAATGGATCAGGGACGATATTTTGAATGGAGATCATCAAGTAGAATTCAATTTTATGTACGCGGCCCAACAGTCCGGCTGAGCTTAGCTAAGTTAAGCCAACAGTAGCTGTGCTTAGCGGCTAGGATTCGGCCGCCGGTACCAATTTATTATTATTATTATTATTATTATTAATTATATCTTGTGCATCTGATTACACTGTATTTCAGATTTGCATTTCTATCACATCTTAATTCGAGAACGGATCCTAAACTAACGGCCTATATACCCCATGGTAAGTTGGTAATTTAACGTTAATGTTAGAGTAAAAAGTACTTCTAGGGAATTTCAACTAAATAATTACATATACATAAAACTTCTTAATAGTGTATACTGATATTGAAGGCAAGTTCTTTTTTCATTTAATTAGACATATTCAAACCAAAAACACGACCAGATAACGTTAACTGTTAACGTTAACGTTAAAGCTTTTTTTATTCATTCATAACAGTTAATATAATTAACACGTTAATGCAGGTGTGGCGTCACGTGCAGATAAGGCCAAGCTAGCTCTCATGCAAAGTGAAATTTGTTTCAGACATCATAGGATTTGCAGTAGGTACTACAGTTAGTTATTGGCAGATTCAGTCGACAGAATGGATTCCGGAACTATAAATGCCTCATTGTAAGTTTGGTAAGATAATTGAAGATACTTATTATTAAGGCTGATTCGCTTCAAGTAGTCGCAGTTATCAATCCGCTGCCTGCCGTGGACGAGGGATCCCGCGACAGCTGGCGACAGAAGGGGATCTCAAGCGTTGGTAGAGCTAGCTTGGTATCGGTGGCCTTTGCAACTGCCCCAGAAGCTTAACATTAACCTCGAGTCTAGCGACAGTTCTGGTTCCCAACCGCCTGCTCGAGATTAGCGAAAACTGTTCTGGAAGCTGAGGCAACCTCGACTAACTAATAGAATTGCATCTACTGTGACGGGGGTAGTTTTTCATCCGTGTAAGTGCTTGGTTGGATTTAATCGTTCCAATGGTGTGAGTTGAGCTCAATTCCGACTAACCATACAGTTGATACCCTTCTGACCCTCCAACAGACATCAACAAATTTTTCTTATAAACTCCCCTTTGGTCGATATTGGCGCGGACTTGCTACATCTGTAGTACTCTCTGCCCCAGCATTTGCAGTTTATATGGTATCATATCGACAATGTAAACGAGATTTGACACCATATTTAGGGGAATCAGCTCTATCAAACTATATTGTGAGTGCCTCGGTTGCAGAGATTTTAGGCAATTGTATATGGACACCTATGGAGGTTATAAAAGGTCGTTTACAAGTAATTAACAGCGTTAAACGAGAAAGTACTTCTGGACTTGTTCGAGAAATTTATAGAAATGAAGGATTCGGTGGGTTTTTTCGAGGATATTGGATGGTGAGTTTAAAACGCTGGAGAATGACCCTCTCCGGGATTTTAGGCTGGTTATTTCCTTGATTATCCTTATAGCTAACATGTCTAGAGCCTTTTTGTGTTTACTCCATATTCTGTTGTATGGTGGATGAGTTACGTAAGTTTTTTTTTTTTCTTCGGTTTGACCATATTGTTCTCTAACTGTTTCCAGGAAAAAGCTAAAGGAATTCTTTGCAGCGACTTCTTAAGTGAGCCTGAAAATGGACAAAAAACCAGCGCTGGTGAGAAAATGGCAAGATATGCTTCAGCGTCTAGTATTGCTACTGGAATCTCTTGTACAGCGACAAATTTCCTTCAAGTAGTTAAAGTTAGACAACAATTGGCCCCAGCCGCCGAGATCACCCAGCTCCGTCCCGATGACAAGCAAAGTTTGATGAAAGTGGGTAGTAATTTGATTAAAGAAGTTGGGGTTGTAAGAGCAATGTTAAAAGGACTTCATATCAATCTTCTTCATGCGTTACCTGCCACGGTTCTTGGAATGGTAATTGTAGAAGTCATTGAGCCTGATAATGGCAGCCATGATTCGTTTTAAACTCCGGCAGTTAGACGATTTATTTTTATTTATTTTTGATTTGAATTATCGCCATGTACATAGACATATAGAGAAGGTAGGTTGTAAATAATTTAGAATATACATAGATGAGATCGACTAAGCTTGTCAAAGAAAGGGCCAGGGAAGGTAGGATCTCGAAATATTAAACAATCAACTCTTTTACACATCCATCATCTCCTAAGTGAACAAGTATATTGGGATCTTCAACCCATTCAGTCCCACTTGGCAGAGAATGACCCCTGATTAATAATTTTCCATCTCTGTTACTGGCCTTATAATCGCCATGATCATGAAGCTTAATCTCAAGACATGGTAAAGGTGGTCCAAAATTAATCCATTTATTACCAATACTTGTCCGGTAGTCATAAAGTGCAGTCTGTGCTATAGGACTAAGTGACAATGGAGTGTTCAAAGCATGAATGAAATAAGCAGCAGACAGCGCACGGACAGTATTTGTTTGATCTGTAGTTAGAGTAGAAAATTGGCTGTTACTCTTAGTACCATTCGGATATGTTCCAGAATGAATCAACCTTAAAGGCTTCAGTTCAGAAAGAACAACAGAAGAAGATTTAGGTAGAATACCACGATTCGACAGCTTAGAACGATTAATATAAAAACGAATACTATCGATTAACGTTAGCTCGTCGGCCATATGAGCTAGGGATTGAGTAATGGAATCATCAGTAATCATGATTGTAGGTTGGATATCAGCAATTAATTGAAGAGGATGGTGAACCATATTTGTGGGGTCAACAAAAACTAACGGTGAACCAGTAACTAGAGCAGTAAGCTGGAGAATGAAATTATAAGCATTGAACTGTGAATTATAAGTTAAAACAGTATCTTTAGTAGTCCATTGTTTGGATGCAGGTAAAGATTTAATCTGTGCCGCAATAGCAGATACAACGCATCTGTTTGTAAAGTAAGCTACTTTGATAGGTGATTCGAAATCCAAAATCTCTGACGACGGTGACGACGGGTTTTTATATACTAGTTTAACTGGTGTTTCCGCTACAGCAGTGGTTTGTTGCTGTTGTTGTTCTTTATCAGTAGCAGCATTATCTTTAAATTCAGAGATTAGGTCGGGCCAAATTAAATAATGCTTCACAGAATGTGGCAGGATATCATTCCTAGAATTTTCATCTAGTACTTTACCATTGACAGATACAAGAGCTCTTAGTCGAGTTAAGTTGTGGAAGTTGACTTTATCAAGATACTCTCCAGAACATATCAGAATATCAGGTTCACCAATGTCGATTGACTGAGTCAATCCTTCATCATCATCAATGGCATTAAGAAATACAACAGAGAAGCCATATAAAGTAGCAGCAAAGAAACAAATAATCATTTCGAGGCTATTACCAAGAACAATGCCCACATTTCGATCAGTATTAACTGAAACTTCTTCTGCACTTATTGGTTTCGCCTTCAATTCTCCATTTAGTGGTGGAACCCATGAAGAAAATGTTCGTCCAATTCCATGAACCAATCGACTCAATTCATCCGAAGATAATGGAATCTGAATGAATTTCGAAAGAACGGCATTTCCAGTTCCATCAGGTACAATAGTAGAAAGAGGAGATTTTATTTTCAATGCAAATTTCCAAATGTCAGCGATATCACCATCTCTAGTGCCTCCGCCGATGCCGCCAGAACTCTTCTCCACAATTGATAATCCTGAAATAAGCGGTCTTCCATGAGGTGTTATCTTTGACCTATAAACCGCAGTTTCCGCAGGGAATCGAACATTGGCAATTGAACTTTGCTCCATAAGAAAGAATTCATTAATATCTGGATATGAAGGAAACAAATATTGATAAACCAATATGATTGATGCTAAGAGAACCAATAATAGGAACAAAGATTCCCGTTCAATAGGGACAATATTATTAATGAACCATTCGGTGATTTGACTTAATATAGTAGAATCATCCATACTATTCGATAGATGAAATAAAAAAATTAATAAAAGGAATTTTCGATATAAATAACCATTTACCAAATGAAAGAAACTGCTGTCATGAGACAAGTCTCTTAATTTTTATAAGGTGGTAGTGGTCAAGGTGAAGGTAAAGGTTGGTCAAGGTGAAGGTTGGTCAAGGTGAAGATAAAGGTTAGTCGTCTCGGTGACGATCTCGCTGATTTATCTCGGGTATGAAGGTCGGTCTCAGTGAAAATCAAGGTGATCAAGGAGATGGTGGAGATGGTGGTGTGCTTTTCATATACTGTATATTCTAGTCGTTTAAAGGAATACCATTAGTACGATTATGGTGGCAGTGACCTGTCATTTCTTAATATTAACTCCTTTAAAGGGATATGATAGAAACTCCCCTGAAGTAATTTGTTTCGAGTCTAGAAATAATCAGAAAGAAACTTTTATTGGTTTAATCAGATAGAAGCTGAACGTTAAAGGGTCTATAAGTAAATATATAGTTCTATTGATACAGTTATAGTTAGATTACTGCATATGGTTATCAGATAAGATAAGATGAACTCGGTACTAGAATATACGCAATTATCGCGTCTTACGCGAACGCCAGTTCACGCCAGAATTGATTCTTCCTGAATTTCAACTCTGATCTTCTTAGTCTAATAGCAGAAACAACTATTGGGTTATCATAGATTCTCTGTTGAGTCAGTTTATATCACAAGGTCATCATACAGGCGTCAAAAAGATCAGAACGGAAAAGACAGGCGGGCCCACTCATAAGAAAACACTTAGATTTCCTGAAGCAGCGGCCAGGAACGAAAAGAATTTGTTTAAGCGACTTTCAAAATATTCTCCGGTCTATAAGGAGCCAGAAGAGTTGTGGAAATATAGGATTAATGATGTGTTGCCTAGAGTTATGATGCTATACCAAAGTATCTTTGCGGAGATCTATATTCTAGAGTCAATGTGATAGGTCATACTGAAGATTGGAACTATAATGATTTCTGCAGGAAGGTGGTTTCTGAGCTAAATAGCTTTACTCCCAGAAAAACGTCGTCAAATTCGGATTTTCGTTGAGCGAGAGATGAGAACTGCGGTTAAACTGAAGATTTTAACAGATTCATTGACCTAGCTGTTTATGTTTCTTCCTTCAAAAGATTATTCAATTCTATTATTGAAATCAATGTCCTGTGACCAGTTAGCTGATGCTAATACTAATTATGATTCTCCCGATACTTCACCAGATACTTCACCAGATACTTAAGTAGATGCTTCACCATATGCTTCATATTTACCATACACTTCATCATGCAGTAGACGAGTTCGCAGACTTTGATAGAATTGTAGAACCACATATATCGTATACAATTACGAGGAACTAGAGCCAAATACATAACAACTCGTTTTAGGTTTTCAAGTCCAATAAAATATTACCTTAGTAATGGTAATGGACATCATAATTTAATACACATCAAAGCAAGAAATAATAGAGGGAGCCCATTAGATGAACTGGGTCAAATGTTCTATGAAGCTGATTAAACAACTACAGCTGTAGTCAAAATCTATGCATATCCTCAGGGTAAGCCTGAGGCTTTAAATTGGCCAAGTTGTCTGTAGATTTTCTTTAAACCATCTCCTCAAAATATGAGGAGGATGTGTGGTAAAAGCGTTGAAGAAATTTCTCTGTGAATTCAGGTTTCGAACAATTACGAATTATTCTATTTATCTCCGAAGAAATAAACCCTTTCTTGACAGATGTGGAATGAAAGCTAACCAGCGAATGTATTGCTACAGATTCGTAGGTTTCTGAAACATCTCAGAGTGAATGTTATTTCTAGACTCCAAGTGAATAGTCAGATCCAGAAAGTCAATAGACTTTATATTTCTGGTTTGGCGTTGTTCTGTTCATACAATATTCAGATTGCCATAATCATGTCATGAAGACGTGGAATTATACTAGCTCTAAGGCCATATTTTAAAGTCAACTGAAACATTTCCACGGCATTATATTTTTGTGTCCTTGAGAATCCTTCGATTAAGAAAAGCCGATACAACTTTATTCAAGGAAGGCACAACGGGTCGCCCTGTGAGCGGATTCTTATGTACCTTTGGAATCAAATAAAAACAAGGGACGTTAGTCGGCTTGTTCCATTTGTTTCTTAGAAAATCTAATTACATCTTGGTAAAAACACCACGATCCTTCATAAGAATTTTCTCGATGAGAGTACTATAAAATATTGGATCTGCAATTTCAACTTCTCATAAGGCCCAGACGGCACTTGCCGTTGGATTTATTCCATATACCATTTTACAGAAATTATACTCAACCCCAGGTTTTTTCAGTAGGTTTGATAAGAACTTGATTTGATTTGCACCATTCTAAGAGACTTGGATACTGTGCCCTGTAAGCTTTTATATAGATTTTGATAAATTTCTTTAATGGACTTAACTACAGAAGGATCTAATCCGCTTTCGGGTGGTATCCATGTGGATTCCTTCTCATAGTATTGGGGATGAATCATAGTATTGGGGTTGGAAATCAGAATCATCTTTGTCCTCAAAATAGTTTCGAAAATAAATGTTCCGTTTCAAGTCTTTCACAGAATCATAGATTATATCCGATCTGCTATAGGTTCTGGAATAAATTTCAAACCTAGAATTAGTATTTTGCCTATATATTTAGGAATTTCCACATTAACATCTAAAGTATGGACTTTTTGCCTCTGAACTTTGGAATATAAGAAATGCGGAGAAGATTTAAGAAAGAAATAGCTCACTCGATCTTTATAGCTTACATCAAATATACTTTTAGGAATACGATACACTTTATGGTAAGGTAAAGCCTTATATAATTGATTGCTTTCCTTAGAAAGATCATCAGTTATTTGAGGCCTGTCTTCCTCTTGAGGCGGCGCTTCCGTTTCTTCCTTTTTTGGCTATGGGTTGGCTCTTGGCCTTTCCCCTGGTTTTGTTTGTGAAGTTGGTTTTGAGCTTGTTTCGGCCGGAATTTGTCTCTTGACTCTTGGAAGATTTCACACCCCATGGGCGTGAGATAGAGGGTGCCTGGTCTTTTAAATTATTAATCAAACGGTTTAGGATTCTGTCCTCAAGAGCAGCAAGCTGGTCTTGAGGAACAATTTGTCCATTAACCTCGATAGCATCATCGACAGATTTTTCCCGTTCAAAGCCTTGCTGTACTTCTTTGAGCTTGTCAACTGCAATATTTCGCTCTTTAAGAGTGATTTTGCTAAGCTGCTGCTTTTGAGGAACAATTTGTCCATCAAGTACAATATCCTCGATAGTATCATCGAAGGATTTTTGCGCTTCAAAGGCTAGCTGTACTTTTTTGATCTTGTCAACTGCAATACTTCGCTGCTTAAAAGCGATTTCGCTAAGCTCACGTTCTACTCGTTCTCTAATAGACTGAAGAAGTTGGCGGAAATCAGGGTCTTGAATAGATAAATGTGTGGCTGCCTCTTCAACCATTTTATCGGCGACTATTTTCAGTTTACCATAATTTCCAATATCGTATTCCAAGAATTGTTGATATTCTGAATTAGTTTCGTTGTAGTGCTTATTAAGGCGGTCCATTTCCACAGCTTTAATAAGTTCAACATTGTCGCCTTTTCTTGTTTTAACCTTCATAAAGACGGGAATCATATTATTACTTTTATATAATTCCGCTTTTGTAATAGCGACATAGTGTCGTAGATATTCTTTATACTTGGATTCTACAAGATTTACACTTGAAGTGATAGAAGTCAGAACTCCTGGAGCCAGTTCTCCAACTGACATGGCTGTTTTCAGGTCGTGTGCCTTATTCCCGTTCCCAAACTCTGGTTGGGATAATTAATACAAATATATGTTGACTGTGGAGAAAGTATTAAGGCTATATTATCGTTTCGACTTTCGTCCTTCTCAGTAGTCGGATTCTAAGTGAGGAGCAAGAAACGAATAAAGGACAAGTAAATGTCGTGACGTATATAGTCACTCAAAAAGACCAAAAAACAAATAAGGGTTAGCTTCCTAATTTGTTGAAGTCTTGACATCCATTGTGGGGCTTTTTTCTTATAACTTACTGCATATGTAGAAATAAATGAGCACGTGATGCTATTTTCCACTGCATGCATGCATGCATATGAGAATATTTAACAACATTAACTTAACGTTAACTTAACTGGTTAACTGAATTGAAACAACATAAGATTGGCTAATTTCCACTTTAATATCTAATGCAGTAATTCTAAGATTGGCATTAATATCTAATTTTAAAAGACAAAACAGTATGGTCTACCCAAGGTTGGTGGAGCTAGCTACTCCATATCTCTAATATATATAGAGAGGAGAATCCCTCTTTAAATCTGATGAGTACCGGGGCTGTAGACAAGCTGTCAGAGAGACAATCTTGACTTTAAGCACTAATAGTTACTACTGAAGTTTATACACCTGAAGTTATCTGTTATTCGTCTACTGGATTGTTAGCGCCATATAGTTGATAATATTATATTTTATTTATTATATATTCTAGTATCGAGCCTATAAGTTTCAATTTCAACACTTACAGCTTGCATCCAGTCTCCAAATAGAAATAACTAACACTGTGGGGGATCATTAGATGACATGCATAATTGCCCTAATCTCAATATGAAGTTATCCAACAAGGGTTTGGAAATTTTAGATAGAAAAACCCCTAACCTATTTCCTAATTCGGAGCAACTCAACTTCACTGTAGCTTACTAAACGAAGTGGGGTAAGTCGAAGACAGAGTGGACACGTCGAAGACAAAATGAGGAACGTCGAAGACAAAGCGGGACACATCGAAGAAGTCATAAAAAACTTCTTTTATGGTTATATTGATCGGCACCATACCAAGGTTGAGTGACAGTAGGTACGTACGTACGTACGTACGTATAAGTGTAGCTATTATCCACGTGACATCTTAAAACCTCTAGCTAGCTAGCTCTAGCTATAGCTCCGTTATTGTTTCTTATCTCGATAAGGTTTAGGGTTAATTGCTATATTAGGAACTAATGGATTATCATTTTTCATCGTGACACAACAATTAAAACTGGCTGGTAATTTCAACTGATGTAGTAAAGTGAATTCGACAGAGCTGCTCGCCGGAGGTATACTGGCGGCACAACTGTAGCACAGCGAATTCAGTTATTTATGCCCACCTGGTATCCCAGACTGGTGGCAGTCTGGTGCTGGTTAATGAACTCATTTGTCTTCACTATAATAAATATCGATATGTTGAGAAAGTATTATGGTATCCAACTCACTATGGTTTTTGTCCTATGACTCCTATTATCTCGCTCTAACAACTGCCTACTGTCGTCAAATTGAAAGGGATTTTTTCAACGAAACTAATTACCACAAACAAATTCCTCCATTTTCTTTTACTTGTACAGGTTGAACTGATTAACCTTGAAATCCAGTTAGCTGCTGTGATGTGCGTCATTTCGACATCTGTTTGTAGATTAATTCCAGTCCGGAAATTCATTCCAAGGAGTTATTCTCACGAAAGAGAGTCGTAAATTAATTCCAGTCCCGAAATTCATTCCAAGGAGGTATTCTCACAAAAAGAGTCGTAGATTAATTCCAGTCCCGAAATTCATTCCAAGGAGGTATTCTCACAAAAAGAGTCGTAGATTAATTCCAGTCCCGAAATTCATTCCAAGGAGTTATTCTCACAAAAAAGAGTCGATATTATCATTTGCAATCATTTCAGACATGATAGTGTTCTTGATAGAAGAAGTAATACGAAGCCAGTAGATAATAAAACCCCGATAAAATCATATTATTAAACACTAACTGCAGTATGTGTTAGTGTTATGTCACTTTGTTGACTTCACGTGACTTAATGCCGTGTAAAATTTTCATTAGTTAAATTGTGGGCACCTCCCTCGTTCTCTCCCTCTTACTTTCTCTCTTAGGGCTGTTC